>RJWM01003272.1:0-115514 GCA_004363535.1 Dasyprocta punctata | reverse complement strand
CCCCCGAGGTCCTGGCTTTGTGAACTTCCTGAGGTGATGGCGTGGACCCTCCTGGCTTTTTTTATCGGCTGGTGGGTGGGCAGGCTGATGGGCTGGCGGGTGGGGCTCTGCTGTCTCTGACTGACCCACAGGCTGTCGTGTTCCAGTGGTGAACTGCTCGGATCCGGGCTTCGTGGACAACGCCATTCGACACGGGCCGCAGAACTTCCCCGAGAGCTTCGCGTACGGCACGAGCGTCCTGTACCACTGCAAGAAGGGCTTCTACCTGCTGGGCTCCTCGGCCTTGAGCTGCACGGCGAGCGGCCTGTGGGACCGCTCCCTGCCCGCCTGCCTGGGTGAGTGCGTGCGAGCGCCCGCGCCGGGTGCACGGGGTGCTGGGCCTCCGCTCCCGCTCCCCTGCCAGCCCCAGTCCTGTCAGCTCTGGCAAAGTCGCGTACGCCTCCTGGGGAGACCAGACAGGGAGCCTCCATACCACTCAGATGGGCCATGCCTCTTCCTCCCTAGACGCCTCTCCCTGGCAACGTGGCCTGCCCTGCCCTCAGGGCCATCATCCTGCCTCAGCCTCCCGGACCCCTGCCATGGGTCTGAGGTGCTGAGCCAGGACCTGCCGTGACCGCTGGGGTTCTCAGAAGGGCCAAGACTGGCGCTCACAGACACTGCTGATGCGGCCACCTGGCGCCAGCTGAAACAGAGCAGCCTGGCCCAGGTGTCCTTGTGAACGGTGGCGGGGAGACTTGGCTGTGACACATGGCGCGTCTCCTCGGCGCAGGCTAAACGACGGTTTCCGGAACATTTTCTCTGAGACAGTGCCATCTGCGTATTTTCAAAGATGTAGACCAATGAGAATGAGTCGTCTAACCCCAGTAGCTGTCACCTGATTTTCTTTCACTTGAAAAATCAGATTATTCTTTACTCAAGGAGCACAGTCTTAAAAACTGAGCCTGCAATTTTAGGAAATCAATGGGATTCTCCTCTTTGGCCTATTTAAATCCAGGCAACCCCTTACTGTCTACAGAGAAACTGCCTCAAATTCAAACCTCATGATTAACTTCCATGGAGAAAGAGAAGCGTGTTCTAGAAGGAAACGCTCCACCGCACCTGTAGGTGTGTCCCAGCCCACCGGGTCTCCTCCCTGTTCCACTGTCCCCGCCTCAACCCCAGGGACTTTTCAGGAAGCCGGTTTTCTCTTTTCCGTTCCCCATGGGTCCTATCAGGTCTCTGTGGGCCTCTGTGAGACTTGTGATAGGCATCACCCTGCAGTGGGCGCGCGGTGCCCGGGAGCCGTGTGACTGGCCCTTCCCGGGGGCAGTGCCGCAGCTTGGTGCTGACCTCACGGGCTCACGAGGCACCGTCCACGGGGACCAGGTGCAGCAGCACCCGGGGGCGGCTCAGTTTCACCTCCTTGTGCTGTTAGATGGTTTCACTGGTGCTTTTCCTTTTTCTCTTTTATTTTCCTAGAATTGGTCGTTTTCCCAGCATTTCAGAGTTTCAGGTCTTTTTAGCGTCTGTGCTGACAGCGTGTCTACTCAGGACAGACAGGAAGAGCTGCAGTGGCTCAGGCGGGGTGGCATCCTCCAGCCCGTGAAGCCCGTGTGGGTGACCTCACTTTTGGAGTGCGGAGCCCACGTGAAGTCATTTCAGGGTATCAGACCATTCCCTGGCAGTGTCAACCAGTTAGCTTTCTGTGTGCAGCGTAAGAATGTACACTTCCAGCTGGATAGTGATAACTTATGGAGACTATAGATATTTTAAATGGCTCCTATTGGAAGAAAAATTACTAGATGATTTTCTTAGATGTGTGAACTTGAAGATTAAACAGTTCTGTCTCCAAGAAAAATGCATAATTTCATGGTAACCGAAAACACAGGAAGAAGTGTGCAGGGACCCCTGGGACGGGCCGGGGGTCCGTGCTGCTGCTCTGGTGCCCACGAGGCTGCAGTTAAGACGAGTGGCAGGGTTTTCTCCTGAAAAGCTACAAGCAGACTTTGACCTTAAGTAAAGCTACATTAAGGAAGAAAAAGATCCATTGGCAAAATCTTCCCTTTCCTTCAGTCAGTAAATTCTGGGGAAGGTAGTATCATCTGGAATTTGTTTTTTCTTTTTTGGTACTGGAAATGAAACTCAGGACCTCAAACTGAGCTCCGACTTCGGCCCTCCCCCGCTCTGAATTCTGAGACAGGACCTCACCGCTTTACGCAGACTGAGCCAGAGGCCACAGTCCTCCTGCTTCAGCCTCCGAGACCTGGGGTCGGGGCCAGCATCCCGCAGGCAGCTGGAAGGTGGCCTTTCTTGTCTGTAGAGGCTGTTGAACTATGCTAACTTATTTAGACCCTGTTTTTAAGAGGTGGCCTCAGGCATGAAGTTGTGAGTTCAGTCCCCGGTACCAAAAAAAAAAGAAGAAGTGGCGGTCTGTGGGGACCCATTTCACCAGAAGGTCGCACTCAGGTGCTGTCACCCTCTCTTTCCTGAAGCCATCTCGTGCGGGCACCCCGGGGTCCCTGCCAACGCCGTGCTGACCGGAGAGCTGTTCACCTACGGAGCCAGCGTGCAGTACTCCTGCAAAGGAGGCCAGAGTCTCGTGGGCAACAGCACCCGAGTCTGCCAGGAGGACAGCCACTGGAGCGGGTCCCTGCCGCACTGCTCAGGTGAGGGCTCCGGCACGCGCGGTGAGTGGCGCCATTCTCCAGGGCTGTCCTGACCCCTCCCAGCCCAGCGCGCCACCCTCGCCGTCCTCACTGCCTGCGCACATCAGAACCATCATCCTTACTGTCGGCACTGGCCTAGGGCCCCAGAGTCGCTGGTCCCCACACGCGGAGCACCCTCACAGCCATGGTCACCAGGATCACTGGCCCTACTCTTCATTTCCATCTGCAGGAGTTCCTGATCACCCCAGCTAGGACTCAGTCTTTCCCTGTTTGCTCCTTTAGTCTTTTGTTTTGTTTTTGTAATTCCTCTCAATTCTTTCACAATTTCACCACATCTATAATTACATTAAAACACTTTTTTTTTTTTTTTTTTTTTTTTTTTGAAGCAGGGTCGCACTATGCAGCTCAGGCCGGCCTTGCACTCGCATTGTAGCCCAGGCCGGCCTTGAACTCACAACGCTCCACCTACCTCAGCCTCCCGAGTGCTGGGATTAAAGGCGTGCGCCACCACACCTGACCATTAAAACACTTTGGAAAAAAAAACATCATCTTAATCCTTCTATGAATGCATCTAAAATAAATGCCAGTGCATCAGAAACTCCAGGCAAACGTGGGGACCATCGGCCTCCAGGGTGACATTTCTGTGCCCCACCCTGGCCCCTCCCAGTTTCGACATCCACACTCAGGGTTGTCATCTTTGCCCCGAACCTGCGGCAGCCAGCCTGTGTTCAGCAAGTCTAACACAAAGCTGCATTGTCGATGTGCTGTCCACAGGAAGCAGCCCTGGGTTTTGTGGGGACCCAGGGACCCCTGCACACGGGTCTCGGCTTGGGGACGAGTTTAAGACCAAGAGTCTCCTGCGCTTCTCCTGCGAGATGGGCTACCAGCTGCGGGGCTCGGCGGAGCGGATGTGCCTGCCCAATGGGTCCTGGTCAGGGGTGCAGCCCTCGTGCGAAGGTGAGTGCCCGCACCTGGTCCACCCCGGCCGCCCGGCCGTGAGTGCAGTGTGGAGGGGCTCCAGGGATGCTGATCAGAAGTCACCCCTCTGGTTACTTAGCAATACCCTGACTCCTTTAAAGGTCCTGCCACGCTGGTCCTTAAGCTTTGAGTGTTGATAGCAGACACAGAGGTGCCTCCTCTTCCAGTGGGGTCTCCCCGTGGTTGTGCCAGGCTTCCTGGGTGAGTGGAGGAGTTGAGGGGCAGCAAGCAGGGGCAGTGCACATCCGTCATGGAAATCTGCAGGCCGAATGCTCCCGGTCACACAAAATTTTCAGTCTTCTTGTCCCAATCTCTCTTTTACCAAGGCCTCTGGGGTTGTTGCACACACACTGTTTTGCAGTGAATGCTTTGGGGAAGTAGCTGAAGCATGAAGGAGGAGGTGGTGGGTGCCTCGTCCTGCTGTGCCCGCGTCGGCGGTGTCTGAGGCCGAGGCGAGGTGTGGTCAGTGATGGCGTTCAGAGCTCGGAAGAGGCATTCAGCATGCAGACAGCTAAGCCTGCAGAGTCGGAATCACTGGCAAACAAACTTCTGAACTAACTTTTCATCTAAAAGGAGGATACAATTTAATTAAATGTGTATTCTCTGTGTGACACTTTCTGAATACAAAACATAGAAATACTGCTCTGCAGGAAGAAGACCGCAAGGTATCACACCAGCCAGTGCCTTTGCAGTTTCCAGAAATGTCAGGCAAGCTTTCGGGCTCAGCCCCTACCGGGGCTCCTGCCATCCACGTGAGCGCCCGTCCTCCGAGTCCGCTAACAGCATCACGTCCTGACGGGAGGTTTGAATAAAGTATAAAGCAGGGGAAGAGTTCACCTCAGGTCATGAAAGAGAAATGCTAAAAATATTCTTAAAGATCAAGTAATTTACACTCCTGCTTCGTATTTTATATTGATGCATCTCCATACGTTTCAGTTAGATCACGTCTGCTTTTTGTTAACAACCTAAGCTTTAATCATAAGCTCATTAACTTAGCATTTCAAAAGGCCATATCTCAGAAGTTGCTTCCATAAACTAAAATATTTCATTTTACTTGAACTGGGCAACATTTAATGTTTTTCCCATGAGATTTGGATAAAGCCTATGTCTGACTCAAATAATGAGACAGAGTGGTGAGAAGCACCGTGTCATGCACCTTGCGCTGGCTCGGCAGCACGGGGCGTGTCAGGACGCCTGCAGTGCATGTAAGGAGACACACAGGGTGTCTGTCGTACCCCTCTCACAGCCAGAGTGCTCCCCCTGAAGACTTCAGTCGAGGTGACCGTGCGTGCCACTTCAGGAGCAGGTTCCCGTGCACTGAGGAAGGCCAGCCGCTGTCTTTCTAGCGTAGCACGCTCTTGGTGGATTAAACACCTTTCAAATATGTCGTGCAGATCAGGGAGAATGGAATTGTGTGTTACCAGAAGGAACCACATTAGCCGAGTGTGCTTGAAGAGAGTGTATTTAAAAATAATGAGAGCAGAGGATGCCGTGAAAGTTTAAACGCCAGTTTGGAAAGCGTTATTTTTCTCTTCTAGTGGCTCTAAACGTAATCTCATTTTAGCCCTATTTCTATTGTTTTGTAACCTCATTACCTTGGTATAAAAGCAGATGCATTGTTGCTGCCTCTGATTCCCGTTCTTATGGTAACTGCCAGTGGGAAAAGGCGAAAGGAAAAGTTTAATCCTGCATTTTACTTAGCTGCGTTCTCTCTAAAGTCACTACAGGAGGACTCTTATAATAGGCATTTGCTGACTATTTTTCACTAGTTATTTGATTAATTTAGCACTGATCCTTCCCGGGTGACTGTTAAACATTTACACATAGATTTCAATAGCAAATATGATTAAATATGGGTGAACATGTCCGCATTCTGAATAGACAGACGTTACTCCTGTCCTGTGCAGACCTTTGGAGGGAGATCTGCACAGCACTTACCACATGCTAAGTGACAAATAAATGTTTGTTGTATGAACACTTGTCTTACACAGACCAACACCTTGGTGTGCTGCAATACGGAGTCTTAATTTATGTTATGGTTATCATAAGCCTTTCAAATTTAAGAGAACCTTCCATAGCATCTGCTTCTGGGGGGGCAACTCACACAGAAACCAGGAAATAGCTGACAAGCCTCTGTTAGAAAGATGAACCCAGATCCATGAGGGAACGAAGAGGTGTGATCGATTATCTATGTCTGCTGCAGGCACCGTGTAGGAGCACTTCCTGTGTGCTGAGTGTTAGGTTTTCCAAAAGGACCCTGCTCACCTTGAGTGTGAGTGCATTCTCCCGCTGTGGAAAGACAGGTGATCTCCTAAACTTGTGACTATAATGACTTCTAAGTGCTTTGCAAATTTGGCAGACCGCTTTCTTCCATATTTTTAAGAGAAATACATCTTTGTTCTCAAGCCTAGCTCTGAAGAAGGAGCGAATGGATATGCAGAAGTTTGGTAGCTGTGTCTCTCACGCCCAGTCAGCCTCACGATGCTTCCTCATGAAAATCCAGCAGAGTCACCCTCCTTACCTGTCTGCTTGTTCCCCTTTGTTATAATGGGCTAAGGGTGAAGTATAATAGTTATTCTGGTAAATAAGCCCACTTTAAAAGAGCAAGGAAAAGGAGAGATTGAGCTCAATACCTCGAACCATGCCCAGCAGCATCGGAACTGCCCTTGGTCTGGCAGCAAAGGAGCACACACACCCCAAAGCCACATGCAGCGTAGACCTGTCGCACGTCAGTGTCTGAGACGTCACTGCCTGCCTGTGACATTAGGGTGCTTTGGAGAGAAGTGCGAAGTGAGTGGCAGCTGTGTGAAAGCTGATGGACACAGCTGCCATTCAGCGTGGCGGTGTCGGGACCTTCTCACAAACACTTTGACCTAGGCCGTGCCCGTTCCGGGGATGCCGTGTTTTCCAAGCGGATTCTCCCGGATGTGCAACAGAGGACCTGGTTCTCAGTTTGCAAAGTCAGCCAGTGGGTGTGCGTGTAGAGGGGGTGCTGCCAAGTGGCCCATGTCACACGGGTAAAATTCTATCTCTGCACAAAACCTGGTTCCATCCTGGAGTAGCAAGGCTGTGTGTTTCTAACACTTTACTCGTGCTTTGATTGGTTTGGAAGTAGCGCGCTTCAGAAAAGATAGTGTGAGAATACAGTGTTTTACATTTGCAGCTGTCCAACAACCAAATCCATGCGTCCTGGTCAGTCGCATTAAAGACCTTCCATGTGGACGCACCCAAGATTGCGAGGGAGTCAAGCGCGGGCCTTGGGCCTGTGTCTGCCGTGGTCCTCACGGGCGGCCCGGGCCTTCTCTGCTTCCCGCAGCCGTGTCCTGTGGGAATCCCGGCACGCCCACCAACGGCCGCATAGTGAGCAGCGACGGCGTCCTCTTCTCCAGCTCCGTGGTCTACGCGTGCTGGGAGGGCTACAAGACCTCGGGGCTCACCACGCGGCACTGCACGGCCAACGGGACCTGGACCGGCACCGCTCCGGACTGCACGAGTCAGTACCTGCGCCCCGCGGGGGCCGCAAAGTGCAGGGGGAAAGTGTGACTCTAGAGAGGACATCAAACATATTTTATACTGGGACCCTGCTCCCTCGGGCCTGTTTGTTTGGTTGCTTTGGTACTAGGGATCGAATTCAGGGCTATCGCGCCGAACCACATCCCCAGCCCTTTTCTTAGGTTTCATTTTGAGATAGGATTTTATGAAATTGCTGAGTTGCCCAGACTGGGGTCAGATTTGAGATCTTCCTGCCACAGGCTCCCAAAGTGCCGGCATTAAAGACGCGCATCACCACACCAGGTGCTGAAATGGCATTCTCCACCGGATCATTTTAGCACTAAGGCTAATTTAAATAGCCAGTTAAGGCTGGATATTGTAAAGCTGGAGCAAACAGAGATCAAGATTTTCTCTGTCTGTAGGCCACTTATTCTGCAAGTGAGTAAGATGCTTAGTTCAGCGACCACAGCTCTCTGTGCCCTTGACCAGCAGAGTGAGATTTGACACCACGACTGTTCGGGGCCAGCAGTGAGGCAGCAGTCAGGGTCTCCACAGCCCCTCTTCGGTAGAATGGGCTCAAGGGTTCTGAAGTCGTGGCCTCCCCACAGCCAGTGCTCAGCCAGGCCACGAGCGAGGGCTGGGCCACCTCTCGATTCTCGCCTGTCCTGGGAGCAGACTTGCGGGGTGGCTGAACCCACCAGGATAACTGCTCATCTCTGGTCCTTTCTGCTGCACGCCCGGTAGTTATCAGCTGTGGAGATCCGGGCACGCTGCCGAATGGTGTCCAGTTTGGGGCTGATTTCACCTTCAACAAGACCGTGAGCTACCAGTGCAACCCCGGCTACCTGATGGAGCCTGCCACGGCCTCGACCATCCGCTGCACCAAAGACAGCACGTGGAACCAGAGCAAGCCCATCTGCAAAGGTTGTGGCCCTGTTTATTTTGGTCTCGTTGAGGAGTATGGAAGCCTTTAATTTAATTTTGCAATCCTTCACAGAGCTCTCTCTGGAACTAGGAATTCTAGAACTCCTAAAATCCCATTTGCATGTACTAAGTCACTCTTGTTTTCCTAGAATGTTAAGGGCAGTTCTGCAGGTGGAAAAACTGACTCCCAGAAAAGCGTGGTGACAGCTCAGGGCTCCAGAGCAGCAGTGGAGAAGCAGGGCCTGGGTGACCTGCGTCCAGCCTCTGGCAGGGGTAGTGGACACTGGAGCTCCCGTGTCTGCTGGGGACGGGAGAGCAGCCGGTTGGACCAGATGCGGGGGAGCAGAACCGTGGGACTGCAGAGCCCAGATCGGTGCACCAGTCACCCAGTGATGGTGCGGCGCTGGCGGAGAGTGGCAGTGGCTGGACATCTTGGAGGGTGGAAGCCAAGGAGGGAGCTGTCTTCCCACCAGAGCCCCTCAGTAACTCTTTCACTTCAAAGATTCCATGTAGATGTTATTCCTGATGCAGCAAAGCTTAAGCGTGAGTGCGGTGGTGGCAGCGTGTCGGCGTGGTGGGAGGCGCCGTGCTCACTCTGCTTGTTCTCTGTCCCCAGCTGTCCTGTGCGGCCAGCCCCCGGCCGTGCCTGATGGGAAGGTGGAGGGCACCGACTTCCGCTGGGGCTCCAGCGTCAGTTACAGCTGTGCGGACGGCTACCAGCTCTCCCATTCTGCCATCCTCTCCTGCGAAGGGCAGGGGGTGTGGAAAGGAGAGGTCCCCCAGTGCCTGCGTAAGTTCTGCGGCAGCCCGTTCCTCTGAGGTCAGGGGAGCCATTACTGCACACCCAAGGACCTGACACAGTGGTGTGGAATCACACCAAATGCACGAGGAGGCCTGATCCAAAAGTACAGTGAGCGGTTACATGCCTGAAGATCATCAGAGAAACCCCTTAATCTCCCTCACAGTCCTCCCCTCACCTGGAACACACTTACCCTGTGGCCCCTGCCACCTTTGGGAGCAGTTCTGAAGCCCTCCTTCCTGCGTGTCTTTGGTTGTCCTAACCCTGACCCTGAATCCATTCAGAACACTTCGTTTTCATGGTCACTGTGACTTTGAGTAAGAGCCAGAGGTGCTGGGTGGCCAGACCTGGTGACTCAGATGAATGGGGCACACAGTGACGTTTTTATGACCCTGCCTTTCCACTGAATGGGACTTGGCAGTAGCATTCACCATATTTTTGATCAAATCTTGTAAAGACACGTATGAAAACAGCCTTCCAGAACTGCTACAGAAAGTGGCAAGAATGGTGCTAACTGCTTGAGGTAAAGGGAAGTCTTTGGAGGGGAACTCATGGCCACGTGTCCATTACTCTAACACCTTTTGTATTTAAACACACACTGGATGTTTTAATCAGCCCTGTCAGGAAAATCTCAGACTGAGGTGGCATCACCTGAGGCTTCTCTTCTGGTCACTTGTGTTTAGTAGTTAGCTCTGAAGGGGTCACGTAACAGTGCGTTACCAATGCATTACCAAGTCCAGTAGCTTGAGCTATGTGGGGATGCTCATCACTGAGGCCTTCCTGTTGACCCCTGACAGCCGTCTTCTGTGGAGACCCTGGGATCCCAGCGGAGGGACGGGTCAGCGGGAAGAGCTTCACGTTCAGGTCTGAGGTCTTCTTCCAGTGCAAGGCACCCTTCATTCTGGTGGGGTCGTCGCGGAGAACGTGTCAGGCTGACGGCACCTGGAGCGGCATTCAGCCCACCTGCATAGGTAACACTGGTGTCTTAGTTGTTTCCTGGTTGCTGGGAAGAAATACCTGACATCCACAGCTTAAGGAAAGAGGTTTGTCTGGGCTCACGGTCTGGAGGGGTTGTGTTCGCAGCTGGCTGACTTCAAGATGAGGTGGCCTGACAGAGGACCTCATGGCACTGTGGACAGGAAGCAGAGTGACCTTGGGAGAGGGGGGAGGTGACTCTGCCAGCCCACGCCCCGTGGCCACCTCCTCCCGACACCACACTCCGCTGTAAGCTTGTCAGTGGACCAAGCCGTGATCCAATCTCCTCCCCAAAGCCCCACCTATGAGTTCACGAGGCTTTGGGGGAGACACCTAGATATGAACCGAAACAGACGATGATGCTGCCCTACCATGTTTGAGATGCTTCCAGACAAGGACATTTCATTCCTAAGTGGGGTGACAGTGTTCTGGGCCAGGTGCTGCCCTGAGTCCATGCTGGCCAGCGAGGCAGGCGGGCAAATGGCCCCCTAAATCTGCACACTGGGTTGGAGCTGAGTCACAAGTCCTGACACAACTGCTGGACAGATGCAGGTGGTTCCACCCCCCGAAAGCAGTGTCACCAGGCTGTTCTATTGCTGAGACTCCTTGCCCAGTTTTACTGAGCTGTTCTCCGAAAATTTATAGTAAAAAATAAGTCTTTAGTCTTGGTTATGTTTCAGGAGATTAAATGATACCCACTTAAAATATAGTATTAGAAATAATTTCATTAAAGCATCTTTTTAAGTTTAGGAATTGCTGTCATTTCATTTAAACTATTGCTAGATGGTAGACATCTCATATTGCAAATAGTATCCTCCAGTAGATTGGTTGCTCTAGAAAATAAATTTTCAGTGGTTACATTTTTGTTTTTTCTGTGTGCAGCTAGGAGCAGCAATGCTGTAGTCCCGTGGTCCTCAGTGGCTTATGTCCTTTGGGTTTGGGGAACATCCCTGCCGGTCCCTGTAGGCTTCCATTTGGACCACTGAATAGTCTTCTCTTTGAAATCTTGAGAAAAATTTATCCAGGAAATATGGAATAATGTCATGGATACGCAACTGTGATAACCATTAATTAAATTTTTGTAAGCTAGAATTTCTTAAAAGGTATTTATGGATCACACTAAAAGATTAACCAACTAGATATTGGTAAAGGGATTGGTAAAGGGATTATTTTTATATTGATAAGTATATGCAAATCTGTTTAAAGCACAGTAAACACAAAGCACTAATTTCTGAAGATGTCTACAGAGATGAAAATAGTAATTTACTTTTTAACATTTGTGAAAATATTTTGCTTATTTGTCAAAATGTTGTTTTAAATTTTGCAAGTATTTTTAATAAAAAAGTTACAATCTTTTATTTTGATTGTGAATTTCAGATCCTGCACATAACACCTGCCCAGATCCTGGTACCCCACACTTTGGAATTCAAAATAGCTCTAGAGGATATGAGGTATTTCATATGTTTCATTAGAAATATAAAATATAGTTGGTACTTGAATATATGTGCAAATCTTCATATGTAGTATCTGCTTCATGTTATATTTGCTCAAAGTCATTCAATGAGCATTTCTGCATGTGTTTTTATTGTCAAAATCTGGATAATCATATGTGTCTTGATTACCCCATCCCCATGGCTATCTTTATTTTTATTTGGAAGCATCCGTACTTGCATACTTTTTGTCTGTTGAACTCAAAGGACAATTCTCAAATTGAGATTACTTGTTGCTGAATAACTACACATAGGACTCCACTTAAAGCCTAGATACAATGGAAAAATAATATAAAATTTAAAACCTACAGAGAAAAACTAAAAAAAGAGACAGAAAAAAGGAAGCATGTTTTAATCCTTCAAGCCAAGTTTATTTGTGACCTGTGTTCTGCATGTGACCTCTTAAGGCAGAGCCATGAATTTTTGGCGTGAGACTATCCCATTAGAATGTGCACTTGACTTTCAATAAAATGTACATTAAAACTCTAGCTAATATTGGACAAATGCTTAAAAATGAAAGGTACTGAAGCGCGGCATGAAATGCTGTGACCATCTTCACAGCTCTCTGACGATGTGCCTTTAAAGCCAAAGTGGAATGTGTGTACTCCTTCAGCGGATGGATCCCATCAGTTCAGGGTCAAAATCTCCTTCCCCAGCCACTTCCCTCATCGCTCGGGAACACTGGCATTGTCTGTCTCACCTGTCCGGAAGCGCTCTGCTGCCTCTAACACCACTGTGTTCCCCAGAAGGCAGTTCTTGTGGGGAGCGGCTTGTTGGGTCTGGCCCATTTTATATCCGTCTGGGATATGGCCCTACACTTCAGGGAAATGCCCCACGGTGGATGCATAGTTAATGGCCAGGCTGGGGACGAAGCTGCCTTCGCTGCCTCGCGGTCTTCTTCCACGGTTTTGTCCTCCTCACCAGGTCTCTTGCTCTAGGTGGGAAGGGTGATGGATGATCTTGGCACCCTCAACACATGACGGATGGCCACAGCTCGTTCTCTGAGTCAGGTGTCACAGGGCACTGGGAATCCCTGAGGCACTCAGGTTAGGGGTGTCAGCAGCGAGCACAGGGGCAATTGCAGCTCACTGTGGTGACAGTGGCATCCAGTCTGAGCAATGGGTGACATTCCTTCTTGGAAGATCAGGAGGAATGCACAGAGAAGCGGGGTGCAAGCAAAGTCCGAGAAGGAAAGGGGGAGCTCAGGAAGGCCTGGCAAGGAGGACGCCTCAGACGTTCAGGGCACGAAGGGCTCACCGATCCAAAGCAGCAGGAAGACGGAGCCCAGGGCGGCCCGTTAGAGAGCAGGTCCTGGGGGGCGAGCGAAAGTCATCTTCTAGTAATTCACCAATTGCTTAAAATGCAAGTAGCAGAAAAGAAAAAGAAATGAGTAGTCATTTCAAAGTAAAGAAAAAGAAATGAGTAGTCATTTCAAAGTAAAAAGAGAGAATTCTGAAAGTACAGAGAAACACAAACTGCGTGGTGTGAGGTGCGATGCTCTGATGCAGTGAGAGCCCCGGGGAGGCCCCTGACTCCTGCTGTCTCCCTGCAGGTGGGCAGCACCGTCTTCTTCAGATGCAGGAAAGGCTACCACGTCCAGGGCTCCACCACCCGCACCTGCCTGGCCAACCTCACCTGGAGCGGCGTGCAGACCGAGTGCACACGTAAGTGGGGCCCGGTCTGCCCGGGCCTGTGGGTGGTGAGGAGAAGCTGTTGGGTTTGGTTTGCTTTCCTAGCCTGAACCTTGAGTATTTCCTGTGGTGTGCCTCCTAGCATGGCAGCGTGAGCGAAGTGACGCTTTGGGCTGGGGCGCAGACGATCCCGCTTGGCGGCCCCAGGCGCTCAGAGCCGGAGCCCAGAAACTGCCCAGGGCAGGGTGGGATCCGACTGTTCTCCTCATTTATTTTCTGGGTGCTATGCTATGATGGAGAAAGAGAATAAGCATTTAAAATGCTATTTTTGCTATAGATCTAGATTCATCATTTGAATAATTAAAGATCAAATTTTACTTGGTATTTTAATTATGAGATAGAAAAAGTTTTGCTTGAATAGTTAGTAAATCAATAATTCGCTTCACTTGCTATTTATTTATTGAAATATTGGACCTCTGCTATGTTGAGCATAAAATCATCAGTACGTAGTTAAGAAAAATTATTATGGTAGAAAATTATGATTTTTGTGCCTTTATCAGTATTATGAGATATGTATTATTTCAAAATTGTCATTTCTACATCACTTACTATGCTTATATATTATATATTATATAGAGCTTGCTAGAAACTCATTATGATAAAATTTTGGAAGGTAGGTAAAAGGTAAAATACTGACAGTACATCAAGCAATTACTTTTACCATTTTAAAATTATAAATGTGTTTTATAATAATCTGCCTAGTTCTTTATTTCAGACATATATAGGAACTTCATAAAGAGTGAGGTTGAGCTACAAATAAAAGTTATAATTGCTTTTATTCCTAAATTACATTTTTAAAGAACCTACATTATTTTAGTTAAGTCTCAGCATACGCATCAAATTTTTTACCATTCACTTAATCGAACCCTAAAATTACTTGTTGCCACTTGATGGAAATCAGGGCATGTTTGAGTATGTGTTTTCTGTGTAGTTCATATGACCGAGCACTGAGGAACATTTAACATACTGTTTGTCTGGATTGTTTATCAGGTTCTTTCTGTTTGTTTTGAGCTAAGATTCCCATTCCGAATCTCTGCATACAATCGTGCGTGTTGTATGTATGTGTGAAATCACTAGCCATGGCTGAATTCCTTTGTCGTATGTATTCCTTGAGCTCATCTCATGTCATGACGTTGTAATGGGCAGGGTTCCAGCCTTTCGTCATGGGATAAACGCATGTTTTGCAGCTCACGCCTGCAGGCAGCCTGAAACCCCGGCACACGCTGACGTGCGAGCCCTCGACCTGCCTACCTTTGGCTACACCCTGGTGTACACCTGCCACCCAGGGTTTTTCCTCGCCAGTGGATCTGAACACAGGACCTGTAAAGCAGATATGAAGTGGACGGGGAAGTCACCTGTGTGTAAAAGTAAGTCACTGGTCCAGGTGTGGAAGCACACCCTTCCAGGGCAAGGCAAGTGTCACCTGCCCCGGGAGCAGGCAGGTGTGAGACCCAGGTGACACCGGTGGGCTGAAGCCACCATGCTGCCTGGGCACACTCGTGTGTGTGAGCCAAGCCACACGTGTCTATGTGTGCAAACTGTTAAGTGTTTGATGTGTGGGTATTAGACTGTCAGAGAAGCCATTTGGTTGAAGAAAAGCATTCTGAGTTAAAACAAAAATAACAAATATTTTCAAAAATGTATTCCTTAAAAATGAAAATGAATATATAAATATCACCAAGTATCTGAAAACATGTAAGTTAAACTACCTGTGTTATTTTCAAGACCACAAGCTTTTTGGTGGCAGAACTTAAGTTTGTATGTTCTTGATGTGATTCTATTTTTTAAATTACAAAAGCAACTCGTGTGGAAACGATGTAGTAGTTACTCACCGATTCGTGTGTTTACTGACGTGAGTTATAAGCTGCGGTCCGGTCCTGTGATAGAAACCTCCCAGGTCCTACCCAAACCGAGACGACCCCTCCTGCGGGCTGAGTCTGAACCGTGAGCGGGGCTTGTGCAAGGAGAGGACATTGGTGATTTCAGCTCTGGGTTCTGATGTAGTCACAGTCCTCGAGTTAGGAAATGCTACAGACATGTTTCTTTTGCGCTTCCCTGTTGGAAGTACAAGAATCTAGACTTTAAAAAATAATACTCTGTGCAGTGTGATAGAAATCTATGAAAGTGAAGAGATTATAAATTAAATCTAACTCCAGACCAAACCAAACCCTAAGCGAAGGAGTGACTTGATGCTGCTCGGTGTCAGCCTTGGCTTAGGGGTTGGAAAGCCCGAGGGACGAGGACGCCTGTGCGCCCCTGCTGTCACCTGCCGTGTGAGGCAGGGTCCCTGGCGGGACGTCGGGAACCACCCTCATTTGCAAGGCTCTCTGTTGTAGCACCTTCCACAGGGACACACGCTCCAAGGGTGCACACCGGGCCTCCCCACAAACACGGAGCACATCCTGCTGCCGACGCACGGGGTTAAGTGTATATGTATACCATATCCATATTTCGTAGGTTTAAAAAATCTGGAGAAAGGAAAATTGATTCAACTTGACATTTTTTCAACTTTATTCAAAAATGCTTTTGAAAATGATAATTTGTCTTTTTACTTGTAGGTAAAGGAGTGAGAGAAGTTAATGAAACAGTTACTAAAACTCCAGGTTTGTATACCAGAACAGTTATAGATTGCAATCAAACCGAGTGGCTTGTCCTCTACTCTCCTCGACACAGCGGAGTGACTTTTAGCCTTTGGATTTCTGCGTGCATTCATCCACGGCACACTTAGTGTTTCAGGCCTCGATTTCTTGCACCTGAGTGGAATTTTAGTGGAAAGACATGACACAGAAGCACAGCCCTGGGACCGATTGGTCACCACTCACCATACGATGCCCTTGTCTTTGGGGGGGCACAAGTGAGCCCCAGTGTGGTACGACGGAGAGCCTTCTAAATAGGGTGGTCGTCCCTCCTGACACAGGCGCCGGCACAGGGCGCGCGGTCGCTTGGGCCGCTCAGGCGTGCCCCTCCCGCTGGTTCCCCAGCGTCTCCAGCTCCGGCGCCCTCCTGGCCCACTGCAGACACCCGGGGTCTGCGAGGTCCCTGCCACACGCACCCGAAGGAGGCAGCTCTGTCTCCTGGGGAGTTTCGTGGCTGGAAATCATCTGGCATAGCAGATCAGTGGTATAAATTCTCATACTACTGAAATAACAGAACATATCCCCAGATCATGTCAATTCAAGCCAGCTTTCTTTCGTTAAACCAGAAGTGGTAAACCTCGGATATAAGTGAGGCTGCCTGACTAGCACTTTTCTCATATAGGTTTTAACCCAGGATTCTTAGACATAAAGCTCTATTTTAGCATCACTGTGGAAAAAATATTTGCAGTGCTATTAATTCAGAATGCTGTGTTACACATTTAAGTCTTAAATGGGGTAAAATGTACCAATATAATTAGAGCAATCTCTCCAGTATACACAGTGAGGAATAAAAAGGGTTTTACATCTATGGGCTATTTTATTTAAATATTACTTAAAAACAAATGACAGAAATCATTACTTGCTCCAGGCAACACTTTCTTCAGTGGAAGAAAACATGTTTGTTTTTTACGTTGTTGTGGGTTTTTTGTTTGTTTGTTTTTTATTTGCTACTTTCTCGTTTAAGGTAGTGCAGTATCTGCAGATGCTTCCCTTAGGCCCATATGTTATCGAGACGTCTTTCCCGCCTCTCTTAAGGAAAGCACCTAATTAAATGTGGTTCTTTGTCAGAGTGCTGTGTTCTAACACAGCTCACCTGTTCGATTGCTACCTCATACTTGCACACTACCAGCAATCAGTCAGATGCCACAGGTCTGAAAAGCTGGCCTCTCCCATGACTGTGGTCACAGTCTAAGCTACTGACGCCTCGGGCCACCCTGTGAGGCCAACCCATTGCCGCAGGGCACCAGGGCTTGTGGCATGGCTGGCACAGGCGTTCAGCTCTTCAGGGAGCTCACGGGGCTACGCAGCTGGAAGTAGCGATGAATTTTAGCCTGTAAATGGAAGCGTTTTAATTGTGGAGCCCCAATTAAAATGAGGGCCCGTCCATGGGTACTTACGATGAACAGAAGTGTCCGATGTCAGTTATTCCCAAGCGAGCGCCTTAGATGTCAGGAATTTATAAGCAAGTGTTGGTTTCTTGGTTTTCAGTTTACTCAGTTTTATAACTTTTACTATCTTTGTCTGTAAGTTGGGACGACACAAAGGCATAGGGAGCTACTAGCCGCTGTCGGTCTTGGGCTGCCTTTGGGTAGGCGGAGTCTCGTATTCGAGGCCTGAGTAGGGAGGCAGCAGAACAGCCGCGCGGGCAGAGAGAGACGCGTGGCCAGGGGACAATGTGTGGAGACTCCATTGTTGCCACTTTAATTGGATCAGCTAAAAATACACATTAAGGGTAAAACAAATCTTCATTTTTACCTAGCAACTCAAAGTGCCTTGACCAATCTTACTTACAGAGGACTGTGTCTAAGCCAGTGGCCGGTGCGTCTCGGGAGGCAGGAGTCAGGAGCAGCTCAGCAGGCCGCTGAGGCTCATGCACCCATCACGCTGGGCACCTTAACCAGCATTGTGAAGATGCTCACGTTTTCTGTATGATTATTAGCAGAGACGTGAAAAAGTGAATTTGAGATTTTAAGCTCATGAAAGCAAGAGAAAATGTCTCAGGAATCTGCACATCTTCCTGCCCCAGATGAGTTTTACATTTTGAGAAGATTTCTTGTCTTGCCTTTATGAATTTAAAAGGCACAGACGAAAGGGGCAGTTGAGCTGGGCACGAGTGCCTGTCCTCACCCCGGGGTAACTCACATCAGGGGTTCGAGCAGAAGGAGGCCCAGTGAGAGAGAAGCCGAGCGCATCTGTGCAGTGTGACCTGGACACAGGGCACCCCTCTCCTCCCAGCCTGTGTGCAGGGGCCTCCGCTGTGCTGGAAACGAGCTTGCAGAGGCCAGGGGCTCCTGACCAACGGCCTGGCTCCTCCTCGTGAGCGCTCTGTGCTTTCCAAGTGTAGCCTGGACGTCAGTGAGCTATCGCTAGTGGGTTCAGGGCTCAGTTTAACACTTTTCCTTTTGAGCACAGTGAACCCCCAGCCTACACTGGCAGCACCACTCCCAAGCCCCAACCCTGGCCGACGTGTCGTAGTGGTACTCCTGCCCTCTGAAACACGTTCCCAGCAAGGTCCAGATGTCCACAAGCATGGTCATCGTCCCACCTGCTTCTCCTGACTTCTGCAGGGGACGAGGGGATGGTTCCCAGGCTACCAGTGAGGGCCTGCGGTGAGCTCGAGCGCTCCCTGAACGGTGCTGTGCTTGCTGTAGTTGAAGTTGTCCGCACTGCCTGTCGCGCGTGAGCTAACAGCCGTCTGTCCCCTCCCTTCCCACAGTTCCTTCTGACGTGTTTTTCGTCAATTCGGTGTGGAAGGGATATTATGAATATCTAGGCAAGAGGCAGCCTGCAACTCTGACTGTTGACTGGTTCAATGCGACCAGCAGCAAGGTGAACGCGACCTTCACGACAGCCCCACAGGTGCAGCTGGACCTGACAGGTGGGTCCCGCTGTCTCCCCATCGAGGTCCTTCATGCCTGCTCGGGGGCGCGGCATGGCATGGCGTGGGCACTCACGCCCTGGGCGGTTGGCACGGGCTGCTCCTTCGTGCAGCTGCACACCGCTCCGGAGAAGTGGCTGCGCTGCCTGCAGAGTCCAGGCAGAACCCTGAGCCGGGGTTCCGGCATTTCTGTGCAGACGTCTCCGTCTGCTGTCTCTCTTCCCTGCGTCCCTGGACAGGAGGCTTTGGTGCGGTGACTTCATGGGTCAGCGTTGGGATCCCCTGCACTCCTGGGGAGCATGTGAGGGGAGACTGGGCCCCACTGAGCCCCGGGGGTGTGCGGGCCTCCTGGGCTGTGACCTCCGTGAGGAGGGCGGGGAAACCGGGCTCCCGCTGTGCTGTCCGTGGGTGCTGCTGTCTGACCCGTGTGAACTCCCCTGAGGCCCGTTACATTCCCTCCGCCTGCAGCTGTCAAACGGGGTCAGAGGTCATGAGGGTGCCTGACATCGGGGGCTTCAGTGGAAATGGGCAGCTGCCCTGGGGGCCCCAGGAGCCCCCAAAGTCCGCCTGGCCTGTGGCAGCAAGTTCCCTGCTCTGTGTCGCCAGAGAGAGTCCCTGGCCCTCCGCTCTGAGCTGACGGGACGGCAGCGCTGTGTTTTCATTGGGTCGATGCCCGGAACCTCCTGTTTTCCCTGCACGCGGGGCACCGTGGGTTCAGCACTCTTTACGTGATAGCTGCTTGTTTGCATATTAATTTATTTATCCCCCTGTGGTGAGAAGCTGCCCACAAGTGCCATCACCCCGCAGCGTGCCCTGGGGCCTCCCTGGGCTCCACCTGCTGCCACTCCGCCGTGGTGCCGTGCCCTGATGCTGGGACCGGGTGCCTGCTTTGCACTCGCGGGCGCCTCACTCGCCCGCCTTGCTGCTCAGCGGGTGCCAGAGCTCAGGTCCTCTGTGCTGTGAGTCAGGGTCCTGCTCGGTTTTTCCTTCGTGCTCCCGTCCTCAGAAGCAGTAAACCCGGGTGCAGAGTATGGGAGCTTTTCATTAGCAAACCTGAGCAAACCTCTGATTCCTCCTGTCGGGTGAAGGGCGGGGAGCGCACCTGTGAGGACAGACTCAGGCAAGGACAGGAAGGAGAGACGTTCGGAATTCAGCGGGGAAAACACATGAGTAAAACTTGCCTTTGGAGGCTCTCTGGGTTCGGCGCGATGGGCAGCTGCCGCAGCAGGGACTGACCGCTCCGGTCTCTTCACAGGGGTCTACAAGAAGGAAGAGGCCCACCTGCTTCTCAAAGCTTTTCAAATGAAAGGCCCGGTGGATATTTTTGTGAGCAAGTTTGAGAACGACAACTGGGGCCTGGATGGTTACGTACGTACTCATCAGAGGCTGTGGACGGAGCGGGCTTCCCTTGCGTCCTGTGGTCGGGCAGGAGGGCGATTCTTGGCGGTTCCAGGCGGTGGAGGTGCACTGCTCTGGGGGCTCAGCAGTCCCAAAAGCTCCTTAGCCTGCACTGTCACAGCTGCAGAGAGCAGGTCTCTGAAGGGAGAGATACGTCAGCAGGAGCGTGGGGCTGGTGCTGCGGAGGCCGGGTCGGTGCCGGCCATGGTACGTCCATCTCAGCCACAGGGCAGCACAGCCGATGGGCAACACACTGGAAGTTCCACGGAAGGCATCGCCACGACAGAGAGAGCGTGGTCGCCCCGCAGGTGTCTTCCGTAACCTTACCCATGTCCGCCTCCCTGCCGACAGGGCCACACAGCCTCACGGGTTACACAGGCCAGGGCTGTGACGCACAGTGAATTTGCAGAATGCGGGCTGTTCGTGAACTCGGGTGGGGTCTGCCTCAGGAGCGGGCAGCACAACGTGCTGCCACTCTGGGGCATTTGTGTAAAGCAGTTAAAGCTCACCTCTGTTTTGATCTCCCAAAGGACTTTGGAATCATGCAACATGGGGCCCGTACTATTAAACCTGAGCTGTGACCATTACAGTGGGATGGAGGACCAGCTCCCAGCGCTTTCCTCTGACACATTCTCTCCCTCTTTCTGTGTTCCAGGTGTCCTCAGGGCTGGAGAGGGGAGGATTCACTTTTCAAGGGGACATACATGGGAAAGACTTCGGAAAATTCAAGCTAGAAAGGCAAGGTGAGTGCACTCACAATGTTCCAAAAGTGAATCTCAATTTGGCCTTCAAATAATCAAGCTGGGAAGACATAGAAAGGGTTTGTCCCCTAAAGATATGGGCACGAAAACGAGGAGGATGGGCGGGTTTTAAAACTGAGTGGAATATGGGTTCCTTTGGAAAGCAAAATAGACAAACAAAAAGTTGGGAATAGTGCAGTCCACATACAAAGCACAGGATTAATGTCATCACTATACCAAGAAATACTTAAAAATAAGGGTGCAAAATGAAAATGAGTGAATTCTGAAAATTCTTGCACTCTACTACTTACAGAAAACTAAGTTATTAAAAGTTAGAAAGAAGTAGGTAAAAGTGACAAGGAAACCTATGAAAAGATCTTCAAAACACACACACACATGATGACAAATTTGTTATTGGAATGGCAAAGTTTTGCAAAACAGTTTAGTGTTGATAGAAGAGACCTTGGGATTGTAATTTGGTGGTGGTACGAGCTGACACGTACAGCTCTGCAGTCCTCTTTCATTCAACAGTCCTCACAAATTTCTAATCAGGGACATGTGAAAATTCTTTGCAATAGTCAGGTAAGGTTGTATTAAGAACCTCAAGTATCTGAAGTAAGTTGTACATATTACACATCTGTCATAAAGGAATTGCTTCGATGAATCACTTTCCCGAATGAAATACATTAAATAGGATACGATTGGGTCAGGTTGTTTGGTTCCAGGACTGAAGACTGTATGTGGAGTGGAAAGGTACCCCTGCATGAGACAGCAGTGTCCTCTAGACAGAGAGCTTCCTTTCTTCTCCACCATCTTATTTTTATTGTGCGGATTGAGAGGGAAATACAAGGAAACAGACACAAGAGCTGCCTCTCCTCAGACCTGGCCATGACAAGGGTGACGACTCCAACTTCCAGGGGTGGGGAGGGGGCTTTCACATGCACAGAGCAACCCTTGCTTTGCCCTTTAATCATTTAAGGACCAGAGGTCTGGATTGAGCTTTCCAAAATGGCTCAGGAATATTGTAACACAGCCTCCATTACAAATATTTTTGTAATCAGAATTCTCATGAGTTGTCAAATTCCCTTACACTTTACTCTCAGGATACCACTAACGTGTTGGCTTTATGAACAAGAGTGTTGCCACACAGACTTTGGTCCCAGGGCCCAGAACACGGATCCATGCAGTGTTTCTCACTTGTCACTGGTGAGCTCCTGCACAAGACCTCTTTGCTCGATTGTTCACCAACCTATTATCAACATGTTATAAAAAAGCAACACGTGGACCCCAGAAGGAAATCAGTCATACATGCTTTGCTTTCATCATTTCAAATTCAGAAGCATTAAGTGGAAGACCTTTAAATTATTTCAGCAAAGGCTGAGCTAATACTTCAAACTGGATTATGTTGTATCAAGTCATGGAATAGAATCAGCTCATGCGGTCAACACTAACCACGGGGAAGCTTCCTGCTGCTCCGAGGAGAGCCTCACTGACCCTTGTCCCCTTTGCTGCTGGAAGCGCATGCACTGGTAACTTCCAGGACACTGTGTGGGTGTCTAAGTTTGTGCATCCAATGAAATGACCAGAACTATCACTCTGGTATGGCAAATAATCTTTGCATTACCTGATTTCTTTCTAACCTGACAAGGTAAGAGCTTGTGTTAATAAGTAATCTTTGTTCTCCTGTGATCATGAGTTTACAGTCATGAAAAGTGATTAGCTTCACAAAATTGTTTGACTCACAAGCAAGTCTGAAATCCCTCTAATTAGGAGACTCTGTTTAAGTAACACTTCCGCAGCAATCATTCACTTAACAGTGGTGGCCAACACCTATTGTTATGGATAAAATAAACCGTTGCTTGTCTTCTATCAGTAGATAAACTGGGGGAAAAAAAAGTGGTTTTCATTAAAGGAACACTGAAATCCAGTTAATTTGAAAGACAACTTTAATGCAAAACTTGCATAAGAAACTCAGTATAAATTGGTTTCCCCACTAAAACTGAGTGAGTGCTCCTAGAGAAGATGACAGGAAATCTGTGAAAACTGTGGATCTGGTCATTAATTGACTTGTGTCCAGAGGCAGGACTGAGCCAGATCACCGACACCACGGCAGAGGGGCTGCACAGACCCTGCTCTGAAGGTGTACGGGGAGCCCGTGAGCCCGTGAAAGATGGGGAGCTTGGTTTGCCGTTAGGGATTCCATTCACAAGCTCGAGCAGAGCTGTGGCGAGAACAGGCGTGGACCAGGCGTGGGCGAGGGTGCTGAGGACATGAAAGTTACAGTGAGGCGGGAGCTGCTGCTGCGGGGAGTGGCCGGGCAGCGCAAAGCACTCAAGCACAGAGTTTCCACAGGCCCGGCTGTTCCCCGCCTGGCCATGGGCCCCGGAGGTCCACAACGCATCCACACAAATGCTTGTACTCGCGTGCTCACAGCAGCATTGCTTTAACAGCCCAAATGCGGAAACGGCACTGGCTTCCATCAACTAATGGGTACAGGAAACACGGAAGATCTCTACAAGTGGATGCCCCACATTACAAAGGAACAGAATACAGGCGCACACTACTGTATGAATGGCCTTCACAAACACAGGGCTCAGGACCAGGAATAAGTCACAAAGGCCACCAATTGCATAGTTCCATTTATACACAATGTCCAGAACAGGCAAAGCTATGGAGACAGAAAGCTGATCTGTAATGAGCTAGGGCTTGAGACTGAGGAATGACAGCGAGGGGTTCTGGGGTTCTTTGGGGGTCCAACTTAGATCACAGTGATGATCTCACCTCCTGCAGATATTCGGAAGAACCCTCAAGTTGTGTGCACAGTGACACAGGTGAATTTTATGGTAAATCCTTTTCTTTTGACAAGAATTGCTCTTTTAAAAATGGAAAAGCTTAGCCTCCCACACGTGATGTGATGCTGGTCCTCACTGGTAGGCGAAGGAGCCCACCAGCGCGGTGCACTGTGACTTGTCATGCAGTACGGATGGCAGTGTGAAGGGCTGGTGATGAGAGGGACAGCAGGGGCAGGCGAGAGGAGGGGACAGGGCGGGACAGTGTTAAACAGGTGCACACCCTGTCCAGGGGTCTCAGCGATGACCCGCAGGAGATCAGCGGAACATGCCCGGGGCACTGCGCAGAGAGATGAGGGCAGAAACAGCAACGCTTGAAGCACAAATGCTGCTAGGCAGAAATTCTACTTAAAATTACTCCTGGGTAACCTGCAGGCCCACAGATGGAGGACAGAGACAGTATCTCACTGAAGTGTTGTAGAAAAAGACAGGAAATGGCCGAAATGTGGAGCAACAATAAACTGGCTAATGGTTTCCCATACATCCATCAGTAAAATACTATGCATCTTCAAAGACTCCATCTCTCTATCCATCTGTGCCTGTGGAAGGACCTCAAAATCTATGGGTAAAGTTGATAAGCTGCATAAAATGTGAACTTACAGCATTCTTGACTTTTGGAAATATGTATGAGGAAGAAGAGGCAAATAATCAGAAATAGTACATTGTTGGAAGCATATTTTAAAAACTCTGTTACCCATAAAGAGGGAGACCAGCATTCAGAGCAAGGTAAACCTTTGCTTTCCTGGTGTTGTTTGTTTTCCCCCCTTTATGCCATTTTATGTACTACTGTGAGCCTGCCTCACCTTTTGAATCAAACAAGGCCTAACTGGAATTGACTGGGAGCCTTACACAGCAGACTCATTTTGGAGTAAAGTTGGCTCTGAGCTTCACGAAGATCTTCCTCTGCACCATTCTCTGTTATGATGTGGTTTCCAGAATTTCATAATTGGAATCTTTAGGTCTACTATGGACAAAAACACACAGTTTTGTGTGGAGGTAGTAGGAAAGAGCTGTGGATAATTTTAGCAGAATACAAGTGTTTGGCAATGAGGCAGAAGACTCAGAGTTATACAAGTCTGAAGGATTCCCTCCGAGGGGGTTACAGAAATCTCAGAGTTACAGAAACCTGCAGGATGCCCAAGGAAAACTGAAAGGGATTTGAGTGTGGACATGGCACAGAGGCAGAGCCTTCCCTTCCCGTCAGAGCACGCTGCTCTCCACTGCAGGACAGGTTCCGGGGATCCTGGAAGGAGGCCAGCTGGAAGGACACCCCCTGGGAATATGGGCTCAGGCCAACGCTGGCCATGTCCTACCCTTTGTTCTGAGCACTCGCAATACTCTTGTTTAACTCTTCGTTATGGGGTTGCTGCCCTTGGAGTAGAGACTTTGGCTCCTGCTTTTGGACCAAGCCAGCCCTTGTCACTGGCTGTTACAGCTGCCTATCTGCTCTGGACCCTGCTGGCGTGGCTGGAACATGGGGGACACTGGATGTGGGCCCCAGGCTGTGGCACCACGACACCCTGGGAATAAAGGCTGAACTATATTGATCTAAGCACCACTGATGAAAACCAGTGCCCTGGGTAGAAGCCTCAAGGGGTTAGTGCCCCCCACGCCTATTCCTGGGTGCTCAGAAAGTCTCCCCTGCGTGAGGGCTTGGGAGGAAAGCTCCAAAAGTGCAAACCCATCACAAAGCACGTTCATGTCCAACTGCGAAATGACAGGCAGTGCGAGCCATGCGTCTGTGAAAGCGAGGGGAAGATGCAGCATCTGAGAGGCATGTGGAAATTGAAGAATTTTGTTATAAACCATATTTTCAGGATTTTAATATTTGGTTTTTCCCTTGCATTTATAGCTTCTGGAAAGACAGAAGACATCTCTTTCAATTTGGCATTTCCTCAATTCTGGACATATACTGCAAAAAACCAGACCAGCTTGTTCACAAGTCTGCTAAGTTCAGAGGACTCCAATCATGATTCATTATCCAGATGCATTAGGTGACTCCACACAATGAGGGCAAATAGACTTCCAAGTCCTATTTCCTAAGTAGGCTCGACAGCCCGCCTCCGACTTTGGTCATACAGATTCTTACAATAAGTGTTCACCTGTTTGAATTTCCAGTGCCCACCTGTGTCTCGGTGACTGGCACGTGTCTGACCCTGCAGATGCAGACCGTTGAGTTGAGGGCCACCCCTCCACGTCTGCCTCCCTCCTTGTGGGCAGAATGTGTGCCTCCGCACCCTTCTGGGTCCACACGCATACAGGTGTCCTGACCCGGACTGGGCTCTCCCTTTGGGATGTCTAAGTGACCTGGCGAATTTTGGAGTATGCCCCAAATAAAAGACAATAGCACTTACATATTCATATAGAGAGGATTAACACCATTTACGTAGAGACCTGGGATACCTGCATAAGTTTGATGACTATGATTTTGCAAAAACTGGCCTTAGGACTGGAGAGGGAACTAATACTATGGGTCTCCCTACATGGGCAAAGGTTGTTTTCTGATATATTCCTTTGCAAATAAAAAAATCAACAACTAAAAACAAGACAAAACGTTTAGTGAGCCACTCACCTGTCAGGCATTTGAAATTTGAGACTCTTTCATAGGATTGTTGAGTATTAGCAAGGAGTACTCTTGAGTTTTTTTTTTAATCTTGGTTATTAAAATGGGTATTAAAATCTTCTGAAAACAGCTCCAGTCAGCTCCCTGTGGAGCTGAGTCTCCTGCTTCTCATAATATTTGCATTCACTTATAAAATTTGTCACGTTTAAGCATAGGACAATGCCTGCAGATTAAATACTCTTCCTCTCTTCCAGATCCTTCAAACTCCGATCAAGACCCTTCACATCAGTACCACGGCACCAGCAGCGGCTCAGTGGCAGCTGCTATCCTGGTCCCCTTCTTTGCTCTCATCTTATCGGGGTTTGCATTTTACCTCTACAAACACAGGTACTTCCTGCGTGAGCACGCAGGCCACGCTTGGCTGGGCGGCCTCGCTTGGCTCCTGTCTTTCCCACTGCCGTGCGGTGCTCACTCTGGCATTAGGAATGCAGTGGGCTCACGGGCTTTAGCCTCGGTCTTTGTTTTCTGTCTGACTTTGTCAAGGGGCCGCATCTGAGTCGTCGGCCTGCAGAGCAGAGGCGTGTGGGTTAGGGAGTCGCAGGCTTTGCCAGCAGCGGCGGGAATGCTGGGCGGTGCCCGCCGCCCATGACGGGACGGGGCGCTCACGCGGGCTGCTCCTGGCTCCCGTGAGTCCATGATTTATGCATTTTGATTGATTCATCCTTTCAGCAGATGAAAAATTGAAATTTTAATATGCACTAAATAATACATGTCTCATCCCTTGAAAAATTGTTCTGAATATTTATTTATAGATTCTAACTGAAAAATAATTGGGTGAAAACAACTCTTTTGTAATGGGTATTTTCTCTGAGATTAACTGGGATACAAAAAAAAAAAAAAACAGGTTGTGGAGGAATTGCAGAGTTCCTGAAGACACTGCTGCCACATGGCTGTCACCCAAAGGAATTTGCCAAATTGCTCTAAAATACAATTTTAAATAACAGCATTCCCTACAAATACTACCAAGCTATTATAATCCCTGGAATAATATTAAACTATCTTAACTGGGCCAAATGTTTATATGATGTGTGTATTTCTACTTAATCCTGGTTAAAAACATAAAAGTAGTATGGAAACAATACTTTAGTGCCGTATGACAGAGCTTTTTCAAATACTGCTTTCTTACACTTTCAAAATACATAAAACGTTACTGTCCCGTCAGGCTTATGTTATGATGCGTTAGCTGCCCCTGTGTCTGTCTCCTTTTGCCTATGGTATGCATTGCTCTTATTTTAAAATTGTGACCCACTGAAAAAGCCGAAATGGCATTTACAAAATTCAAGGTCTGCAGGCAAGGGTGCGGCTCAGTGACAGAGTCC
The DNA here is from genome assembly GCA_004363535.1 of Dasyprocta punctata. NCBI lineage: Eukaryota > Metazoa > Chordata > Mammalia > Rodentia > Dasyproctidae > Dasyprocta > Dasyprocta punctata. Next base: position 88,077 of record RJWM01003272.1, on the reverse strand, counting down.
CTCTCGGCACATGCGAGGCCCTGGGTCCCATCCTGGCACCTAGAAAATAAATATTAAACATGCAAAGACCAATCGGTACCACTGATACTTTTTATCTTGGAGAAAAAGTGTGCCCTGCACACAGGCCTGAGACACCCTCCCGTTCCTGCGCCGGGCAGCAGTGAGAGCTATAACATGCACACCAGGCATTGGCGGCTCTTCCTGTTCAGTGCTGTTCTTGTCCCATAAAGGGCTGCAAGCTAAAAGCATGTCTTTTTCGCAAGTTTGTCCAGATACTATCACAGCTCTGGAAGCTAGATGTCGGAATTTATACTTCCTTCCAATCGTTTAGCCTTCACCCAGGGAAAGGGCCTCACTCCTTACCGCACCTTGCCTACCTTTGATCTCACTGGATGGCTGGGTCCTTGTAACCTCCGGGCCCGGACCCTGAGCGGGAGGCCTCCTCACCTGTCCATACACGTGGCCTCCGTGCCTTAGAGATGCAAATGTTCACACGAGCCTCAGAGTCTCTTGTGCTTTGAAACAAAAACCACACAGTTCTTAGGTACTCGTGTGTAAGTTAAACACAGCTTCCGACTGTGTCTTGTGTTAAACCGGCGCAACCAGGATGCGTTCAGCAGACACCTCAGGCGTGGTGCTTACACCTGGCCCAGAAGCTTTCCCTCGACACCAGTGTCAGGTGAGGGCCGCCCCGGGCTTGCGTGGGCATCGATGGCACCACGAGGGCCCCTCCGTCTCAGTGCCGCTGAGGCCCAGGACTGCTAGAGCTAAGGATGCAGCCATCCTGTGGCTCTCGGGAGGGCCCTGTGAGGCCAGCATCACCTCAGGTGTGTAGGGTTGGGGGTCCCCTGCCGTACGGCACAGGGTCATCTGCGGGAGTGAGGAGCCTGGCTGCCCGGTGCTCTGCGGGCTGTTTTCCCAGCACTCCCACCCCGCCTTCCCTCACCCCGCCCTGCCCAGCCTCACACGCACACTGTCCAGGGCCTGCCAGGTCAGGTGCCCCCACGGCCTCAGCCAGTAACACTTCTGCTGCTGCGGCCCGGTTCTGACTGTGTCCCCTCTCCTCCCTCTAGAACAAGACCCAAAGTTCAATACAATGGCTATGCTGGACACGAAAACAGCAATGGACAAGCTTCATTCGAAAATCCCATGTATGATACAAACTTAAAACCCACAGAAGCCAAGGCTGTGCGGTTTGACACGACTCTGAACACAGTGTGCACGGTGGTATAGCCCCCGGTGCTGGACTGACTCATAGCCATACCTCTGAAGGACAAGCAGTAATTCCTTTGGTGCCATAGACCACACTTCCTTCTGCTCTTGCTTTGCTGCAGCGCCCTGCTCCATCGTCTCCGGTGTCCACGTGGCGGGAGCCTCCCGCAGACCAGACTGCAGACGTGGCTTTCTAACGCGTCCGCTGAGACCCAGGCACACTCCAGGGAGGAGTCTGAGTCCTGAGACACGCGCACGAGCTCCAGGCCCAGACCCCGCTCCCTCTGCGGCCTGCGGCCTCCCAGTGCATCCTCCCGGTACGGCGACCACACAGTAGCACCACAGTCCGTGTTTCCATTTTCCTTTGATTCCCCACAGGCACAGATGCTTGAAAAGGAAAAGCAAGTTTTCTCGAGGAAGGCACCTTTCTAACAGACGTGCACACCTACAACTGCTTCGCTGTCCTTCCCGAGACCCAGCAAGCTTTGAGGACCTCACGGCCCCCGAACGTCCACCGCGAGGGACATTTGCCAGTTCCCCAGCCAGCTGTTCTACTGCAGAATTTTTGATGCACAATTTTTTGCACTAGGGTGTTATGAATGATCGAGTAAGAGTCTGATAAAATGAACTATTCACACAGGGTTTACACACACTCGATGTTGTGCCAGCTACACAGCCCACCACTGGCTCAGCTGGAGTGTGAGGAAAAGAGGCCCAGACACACACGGCACAGACTGTGAAAGGAAAAGCAGCGCTGAAGAAGTTTAGGTTATCATGCTCCCGCCAGCTCCATGTATTTTTAAATTCATTGAAGATGTCCAACAAGAAAAACAGAGGCCTTCATTTTCCACGTTTTCTTCTTTTAGCTCGTTGCGGCCCAGTTTTTGTCTGATGTACAGCTTACGGCCAGGCGGCTCGTCACCATTCCCACTTGCCATGTACAGATGTGAATAGTAATTTATTTTTAGGTAACTCACAAACTTGCGGGTGTTTGCTCCCAGTCGGGTCTTCCCTCTGGCACCGTCGTCTCCTTCCTTTTCCTGTGACATTGCTCCCTGCCCCGCGCAGTGGCAGCCCCGCACCTCAGCGGCGATCGTCAGGGTCAGTGCGCCAAGTGCGCCTTCGCAGGCAGGGGCGGTCACGCGCGCGCCTCTCATGATGACCTGTTTTATACTTTTGTTTCATGCTTTAGAATTCCAGACAGAAAGACCATTGCCATGATTCTATAAGCTTAAAGTTCATTGCAGGTAGAATTATAGTGGAATAAATAAAATATGTCATGCTCCCAAGTGGATACAATTTTAAAACATGGATAGATGTGACCACGAGAATGTTCTGTAACAAATTTAAAGTGAAGATCATGTTTATTTTTATTTATAATTGTTTGATAAAGGTATTTTTGAACAGATATGCTTATTTTATTATTTGATGCTGAGGTACATACTCCACACCAGGAAGGTCCCCTGCACATTCAGACCTGCTTCCCCGCCTGGCCCTGGTTTGCTGTGAGAAGACGCAGGCTCCTCGCTTTAGAACAGGAACCGGCATCTGGCCAGCCCGCTCTCAAGTGCAGGCCCTCACAGGTGACATGGGAAACCTGCAGCCCGCCGGGGCACCAGCCCATCCCTTTGAAGGTCACGCGCTCTGTTCAGAGCGTCCCGTGGGGCCTGTCCTGGGCTCCCTCTGTGGGCACCTGCTGCCAGGAGGGCTCCCTGCCCACTTCCGGTGACCCAGGTACCTGAGTCCACACTGCTGGATTCCACACTGGCGTGCTACACTTGGGCACACTCTCTTGGGTCAAGCGCACCTGCGGGGACGCTTCCCTTACCTGTCTGGGTCGACTGGTGAGGTCCACGGGAGCCCCGCTCCTGACACACTGAGGCGGAGCAGCAGCAGAGTCAGAGGACCGCTGTGTGCAAGGGAGAACAGGGTCACTATATATATTAGGTGTATATATATATACATATATCTATATATATTGTACATATCTAAGTTCGATCACTCAGAACAGGTGCAAACTGCTGACTCGAGTCCGATGACCTCCCTGGGCCCGCATCCCCGACGCGCTTGCTGGTTGATGACGGAATGAGCCCTGCAGGGCCAGAGGACGCACGTGCGCAGAGGAGCCACAGGTCGCACGGGCAGCCCCCGCTCCTGCAGGCCCAGTGGGGCGCACGTTGCGTCCCCCCCAGCCACATGGGAGCCGAGTCCCAAATGGCGCCTAGCGCCCGCCAGGGTGTGCAGGGTCTCGCTTGTCCCCTCCTGCCCTGGGCACCGAGCGAGGCCGGCGGGGCGGCCGGAAGCTCTCGGCCAGCAGGGCTGCAGCAGAGTGGGGCGAAAGCGGCCGCGGCCACGGGCGTGGGCTTCGAAGCTGTGTAGACTGCTGCTTGTCCCCACATCTTGCCTTTCTTCAGGCTAGCTGCAATAATTTTTTTCTTCTGTAAAATATTTTGTAAACAACAACATAAAAAGCTATTCTAGAAAGGGGAAAAAGAAAGCTGGCGTCAAGGTCAGGAAACCCATCGCCACCCCCATCGCCCACACGCTGCTGTCACGAAGTAGGTGCAAAAGACCTTTTTGTACAGAGATATATTTTTTATGAAGAATTTGTAAAATTATTAAATATGCTGTAATTTTTTGATTAATGTAGGTAAATTGTTAAAAAATAAATGTTTTTACAATACAAAACTGTAATTTTCCCAATAACGTAAAATGTACCATCTCTAGCTGATTTTCAGTTCCAATCCTATTACACATGTATTAATATTAAAGTGGCCTGTTAAAATGAACAGTATCTTTTTTGTCAAAAAAAATTATAAAGAGAGTGTAACATAGCCTGTGCAATGCCACCTATCTTTAAAGCAAATCAGAGTTCTAATTAAATATTTAATTTTAGATTTCTACTTTTTTGCGTGGCTTTATTTTACCCTTGATGTGTGCACGGTAGCTGGTCACACAGGCAGGACAGGGCACACACACGTGTAAAAAGCGTTGCCTGTGTTAGGGTGAAGCTCCGTGTTTCCCCCAGGGGTCTGCACCCCGTCTGCGTCCGCCATTGGCCCACTCTCCACGGCCCCCGCACAGACCCTCCCCTGGGGGTCTGCAGCTTTCTTGCTGGTTGGTGTTGAAAACGTGGAGCCTGTGGTTTATGACTCCTTTTCTACTGGGAGGTCTTTCTGTAAACACGGAAGACGGGCATGTGAGGAACTCAGCAGCGTGTCCGCCAGCGCAGAGCGATGCCACACGCGAGGAGCCGCACAGGAGCTGGGTCCCGGTCCCCACTCCTCGGGCAGCTGTCAGCCCCTCATGGGGCTGACAGGACCAGTATGGCCCGGAAACGGAGCAGCGCCTCTTAGGGCCAACTGCGGTCTGGGGTTCGCTGTTCAGTTCCCTGATCAAGTTATGGAGAGTGAAGAATAATGAAACACAGCCGCATGCTGGCTCGGAGTCAAGTCTGGCACCTGCCTCCTGGCCTTGGTCCACCTGGACCAGGCCTGTGCTCAGCTGCCCACGACTGAGGCCCTGCTGTGTGTGAGACACCACCGACTCGGTCCGCGGGGGTCATGGCGCTCCTTATCCAGCGGTTTTTACAGGTTCAGTCAGGAAGCAGAAATTAGGAGAAGTTCATTATCCTGCACAAAGAAATGCAGGGTAAACTACTGTCAGAGTCACTTCCTCCTGTTACAGTGACAGTCCTCCTTTACCCCAGGAGTCACATCAGAGAGCCGTCGGCCAGCCCACCGGGGAGTGACAGTTCCCTGAGCCTTCCTGTCACGCTCCCGTGCAGCCTTTCCCCTGCTCCTAGCAGACCTCGCAATCCCTGCAAGCTGGGGATCCCAGGAGAAACGGAACCAGCTTTGCTTTAACACCCCCCACCGCATGTTCAAGCACACACACCCTCCGGAGCTGGGTGGCAGATGATGGGGGACCCTCTGGGGAAACCACGTGACAGCCCCCTTCTCATTAGCATCCCATGGGCGTGGACACAGTGAGTCCTTCCTCTGCCTTGGAGATGGAGCCAGGCGCATGGGCAGCGTCACAGGCAGGGTTGTAGGGTTTTTCGAGCACCTATGAGTCTGAACAGGCTCGCGGGCCCCGCGGCAGCCCCGGCTGGCAACACAGCAGCCTCATCACGTTCTGCTGCAAGCAATGGCTCTGTGCAGTGATACATGGATCTGATTCGGCCTCTGCGTATGTGTGTGGAGGGGGATTTCCCAGGTTCCCGGGTCACTAGACCCACTGCAGTCGCCAAATGAGAAGCGGTGGGAAGGAGGCAGCCTGCAGTGGACACCTGTGGGTTTTCAAGCCCGATTCCCTCCCTTTCTGGGTGGTCTGAGCTCCTGGCTGTCCCTAGGGACACCCCCTGCCCCGTTTAGGTGCCTGTCACAGTGCCATCTCTGGGGACAGGATCTGCCTGTGTGCGGATTCCCTCGGGCCACCCAGGCCCCTTCCAACACACCCCTCCCAAAGGCCCACGGTCACCACAGGCTGATCGCGTGGGGCCTTTGCTGAGGGACGATGCAGCACCTTCGCAAATGAATTTTTATTGACTTTATTAAGTTTTAAATCAAATTTCTTGTCAGAATTAAACAGTAGTATACATGCTTTCATTTGGGAAAATTTGGCATTCATTCGAGGAACACACTTGTGGGTCATCAGATTCTAACTTTCCAAGTCAGGAAGAGCCCATGGTTCAGCCAGGACCTGTGGTTCCCTTCAGGAAGAGGACAGGCCGGGGCAGCGGGTGTACAGTCAGTGCGGACCCATCTGTGCGCACCCCACTCCTGGGGTGAGGTGTAGGAACTGTTCCCCCTGACGTCTCCCTCTGCCATGCACAAGTGAAACAACTGATCACTGATTTGGGGACAATAAGCTTGGCAAGAAGCAGCCCCTCCCGTTCAAGTTGGGGCCAAAAGTCACTTGCAAAAATCCCAGTGTCATGACTGCAGCTTTGGACTTGGGCCGAGAGCTCTGCAGCTTTCACTACAGCTGGATTGCGGAGAAGGGGCTCAGGGTCTGGGCTGGAGGTGCCACCACTGCTGGAGACGCTCCCCTGTGAAGCAGGGCAATGCTGCTTAGGGTGAACTGAGGGCGGGGGCTGGCCAGGTCCCCTCAGCACAGGCCTTTGTCTCTACAGCAGTGCTCACTGGAGCAATGATGTGACATTTCTCTTTACCTTGGTCTGGACCAAATGACCCAGTTCAGTGACAGGAGAGTTGCTCATCCAAAGAACTCCTCAGTGGATTTCTGAGCAGTTCTGAAGCAAACGTTTCTACCTGTGTCTCCCTCCACACCAGGTACATGCAGGTCTTCTAGGCAAAACTCCAAACAGATAAAGAAGAAAACAAAACAAAACCAGAATTGTCAACCAAAACCTAGCTTTCCAAATGACTCAAAGATTCTGCAGACTGAGAGTATGGACAGTTGATAAGGAACACTGTTGTGAGCCCAGAAAGTGTTATTCCATCTAATGCCCTGGACACTGGGGTGGGGGCCATGGCTTGCTCTTCCAGTTGGCAATCAGAGAGTCTGGTCAGTTTTGCTTGGACAAGTTGGTTTTGGAAGACTAGCAACCCAAACTTGCAATTTGCTTACCAACAAGTGAAGGAAAAGCATTGCAAAAGTTACTAACACAGGAAGAAGGGATAAATTTCTCAGCAGCCAGAACAGCTACCATGCCCTCACTGGTCAACACGGGATGTCACGTGTGTCCAGGCCACGGAGGGTAACAGGAGGTAAATGCAGGAAATCTCAGGCAAGGTCCTATCTGTGTGCCAGCTGCGAGGTTCCTGGGGTTGTGTGCTGTGCTGATCTGCCTGCTGCTGGCCCCTTCCCAGCAGGCTGGGACCTTCTCCTAAGTCGTACCCAGAGAGACTCTGAATATCACGCCCGTTTCCAAAGGCCGTGACAGGGCACTGTCAGCGCAGGATCTTAAGGGACACTCATTCCAGGAACCTTGAACCAAGAAGAGGAATTGTCACCCCTGCAGACCATACGGGAGGGAGCCCTGTGTTCCACACTGTAGGTTGGACGATGGGAAAAGGGAGTCTCTGCGACGGTTACAGCTCCACACACATATTGAACTTGGTCCTAGAGAGAAACGAGTCGCGTTCTAACTCCTGCTGACCTGAGCCAGCTCTCCACGATCCACCATGAATGAAGACCAGCCCTGCCTCCCTGGTGGAGAGGTTAATTGGCTGTTCAGGGACGCAGCAGGAAGAAGTCGTCTTTTTATTTCTCCTGTAAAGTCCCAGTTTGGCAGCTTACAGAGTCACATGGCCTCTGAAGACGAACTTGAGTTTCACGAAATGAAGTGGCTCTTTGCTAGCCGCTCATGGCTTGGGCTTCTCTAGGTCGAGTGCCTCACCCGGCAAACCTGCCCCTCTCCGTGGACACGCAGTCGGCACTCTGCACTGACAGGACCGGCAGCTTGCTTCATTGCACATCGTGGAAGTAAACAGCCAGTACACTCAGCTAAGTCATGAGAGGAGGTTGAATTGGATGTTTGGCCCCTACTCCGAGTGCTGAGTGGAACTCATGACGCCAACACCGCAGAGGCTGTGTAGAAGTCGCCCCCCTGAGATGCTGTCCCCGCTTGTACCTTTCCTGGATCTCAGTTTTCTGCACCAAGGCCTGGAGGAGTTTTACTCCTACCGCCTCCTACTTCCAAAAGTGGTTTCTGGCTAGCTGTGCCCCAAAACCTGTGCTCCCCTGGGTGGGGCTTTCGGGAGGCAACTGGGTCACGGGTGCACGGTACTCAGAGCTGGATCAGCCCGCCACCAAGTCTATAGCTGGGTGTGATGTTGGCAGTGACGCGCGGTGGAGGAAGTGGGCCCCAGGGCGCAGTCTGGAAGCTCTCTCTCTCCCGTCCTCTCACGGTTTCTCCGTACTTCCCCTGCCGTCGCATGAACAGCCCTGCTCTGCGATGCCCTCTGCCATGCTGCCAACCGACTGGACGGAAACCTCTACAAACTGTGAGCCAAATAATCTTTCCGTCTCTAACTTGTGGGTGTTGGGTACTGCATCCCAAAGGTTAGATGTGGCAGGATCAGGCAGACCTGTAAGCACTCAGGGACCTTGGAAGGGACGGTGTGGGGCACAACCTCTGAGCACAACAGACCGGAAACTAAGACACTCCGCCCCTCCTGACATAGTTCCCCAGGGAGGGGCAGGTTCCCAAGAGGGTAATGGTCCCCAACCTTGGCAGTTAACCTCCCCCAGAAAGAGCCCCTCATCCTGGCACCCGGAGGCCCCGCACTGATCCTTCCTTCTCCTGGGGTCCAAGTGCTGGGGGTGTAACGCCAGGATTTCTTCCCAGGGGAAGGCCAGCCAGGCTGGCATTGTCCTCACAGGAAGGCCAACAGTCCTGACCTTCTCGGGAAGGGCGGAGGCTGAGCCACCTCCTCGTGACGCTAATCTAAGAGGGGTACTGGCCCGTGCAGTGAGGAGCCAGAGAGAGGAAGACCCACGAAGGAAGAAGTGGAGGAAAGAGATGGGGTAAACACTGGCTGGAAAGCTCACTCGAGAATTCTGTACGCTAGTGAGGGATGTAATAAATATAGAGAAATTATAGGCTTCATGTATAAAAATGATTTGAAACTAGAAGATAAATTAGGATTTTTAAAAACCCATTTGTAGTATCACTAAAAATACAAACATCAAAAATAAATACAAACATTTATGAAAAACATCCACAAAACTGACAGGAGCCACACGGACACTCTTTGGAGGCTACACGGCAGCCGTGGGCAGACAGGCAGCCGGAGACTGGGTCGGGAGGGTCCCCTGCAGCGTGTCTCAGCCTCCCCCTTTGTCAGCGCATCCTGAGTCCAGTGAGTACATAAACAGAACTATTTGGTGTAAAACTAGAAGCCTGGGGAAACTAATCTCAAATCTTGTGAAGAAGTTCTTAAGAAAAACCTTAAAATGAAGAACCGTGGGAAGGATCTGGCAGACCCGCAAGCACTCAGGGCCCTGGGACAGGACAGAGCGGGGCATGGTCCCTGAGCACAACAGACCAGAGCGGGAACCAGAAGAGGAGGAATGCGAGAGAAACGGCTGCAGGAAGACGCCGTTTACCCACAGCATGGAAGGAAGACCAGTGTTTTATTGAATTGCATGGGATCAAACAGAAATCTGGAAAAAGATAAGTTTGATTCTTCCTCATGTAGCTAAACTCTAAGTGCATCAAACATTTTCATCTAAAAATAAAATCATAGTGCTGCTATAAGAAAGCAGGAGTAAAGAAATACATCTGATGTGGATGAAAGCACATTTCTGACAGTAACTTAATACACAGAATCTACAAAGGATTGGAAAATTAGACTACACAGAAATTTAAAACTTTACACGCCAAAGTACGTATTAAACAAAGCCAAAATGCAAATTACAAACTTGGAAAACTAGCTGCAATTCATACCAAAACTAGGTCTAATTTCGCTGAAATACAAAGTTGCTAAAAGTCCAAAAGAACACATTCCACACACATGCATACATCCCTGCACGCACACACTCACATGCTTAGGGGCTTTCACTCATGTTATGGTTTGTGTCTGGAGGCTCCCCTAGAGCCTCACGCAGTCATGGAAACCCAGATTTTGGAGGCAGCTAAATCCAGAGTTCGTGATTGGCTCATTGTCTAATGCTGGGATTGGGGGAGATGAATGCTACACCCACCCTGGGGCATGTAGCCTGCGTACAATATAACAGAAGGAAAGAGTCTTGCTCTTGTGCTCCTCCCTTTTTCTCTTGTTGATTTTGCTGTCTTTCACTGCCATGAACTGTTGCTCCTGTTCCATAACACCCTGCCTTGGAGTTGGCCAAGTATGTACTGAAACCTCTACAAACTGTGAGCTAAATAAACCTTTCACCCTTAACACTGGTTGCCAGGTATTTTGTCTCAGCAATGAGAGAAAAGTAATTAAGACAAGGCCCAAAGTCATGCCTATGCACTCACACATACTCACACTCTGTTGCAGTTAGGGGTTACAAGAAGAACAATTACACACAGGACACAGAATTTATGATATTTTATGATGGTCACCCAAAGTTAAATACAAGAAAGAACAGGAAATGTGTCCACAACACTCAAGTCCTAGAAAATTCACACAGCAATGTCCTGCATGAGTCCAGCTTAAAACCTAGCGCCCACGACCAGGCCTCCCACGAGTCCAAATGGAGGCCGACCGCCCACGACAATGACTCATGCAAGTCTGTTTTACGAATCTGCACTGAGAAGGCCCCAAGGTCAGTGCTGGAATCTAGAAAGTCTATGCCAGTGGGATGAAGGAACTGGGCCAGCAGGCTGAGGGTTCTGTATGGGAGCCAAGAAGTGATGCTCAAAATAAGGACCAGGACTCCCCTGAAAAGTACCACAGCCATCCTCAGTGACAGTGAGGTCCCAAGCTCCTCCAACAATGAGAAGAGTCGAGTACATGCCAGGAAACCAGCATGACAACCCCCTCCTGGAGATTAAACAGCACACGTCTTCCCCTCTGGAGCCAGGAAGCAATGCTCAACGTAAGAACCAGAGCTTCCCCAAAGTGAACCACAGCCACTCTCAGCAACAAGATCCTGAGCTTCTCCAATGATAACAGCCGAGTTCGTATCAGGAAAGCCAGCATGACGAGCTCCTCCAGGAGAACCAACGGCTCCAAGAGAACCAATGGCTCCAAACAGCAACAATGCTTAGGAGAACCCGCAACGCCTCACTCTTCTTCTCTGTGTCTCTATTTACGCTGGCAACTTTCCTCAGGTGGGCCATCTATACTCAGCAGCATACTGACCTAATTCAGCTGGTGTTAAGTTGACCACCTGCTTTTACTCCAAAACACACTCTCAAACACACACAGCCAAGAGACCTGACCAGAGCCACAAGGCTGCGTTGGGTGAGGAAAACATTGTTACCCTGTGAAAGGAATAAGAGCATTGGAGAATAAAAGGAAAATAAGAAAATTTGTTCGTGTTTGTAACCTCCCTGAGACATTCAAAGACCCTCGTTTTAAAAAGTGGCCAACCTGGGGTGCGATGTGAATACTGGGGGCTTCTCACCCACCAGGGGGACAGAAGGACTTCGCCTGTGCTTTCATCCCTTGGCTTCACATTTGACCCAAGCAAGTCATTTCTAGGCAGACCAGAAATGAATATTTAAGAGATTTTCTTAAAGAACACATGAGGAACTTTAGAAAACAGTAGAAGTGTAGTTGCTGTGGAGAGCTAAATTTTAGGCAATTTGAGAATTAATAGGAAGGAAATTGGAATAAGATACTCCAAGAAACTGTAAAGCAATTCTCAAAATAATGATGGTGAAGGGAAGGCTTCTCAAGTAAGATGGAAACTCTGGGAGACTTAAAGACACTTTCTCAGCATACCGAAGTCTGGAAAACAGAACACTCACAACCAAAATAGTAATAAACCATGAAGAAAGATTTGCTGCACACACCACTTTTAAATATGTTGATATTTATATGAAAGTACAGATAACAAGGATAGTAAAATTTAATACCGGCAAGTGAAGGAAAACTGATTCACAGTGCACACGCCTTTTAGTTCACTGCACTACCAATTTTTTAAATGCGAGTTCAAACCATTAGAATAACTTGTTGTTTATCCCATGGGCAAGCTTTGGGAATGGTGATATTGAGAAGTATGTGTGATGGTTCCACAAAGCTGACCCCCAATCACCCCAGGGTGTGGAAAGTGACTGAGGAAGTACAGTGAGGTCAGTGTGCCCCTAAAAGAACATGTGTACGTTAAAACAATGTATTTGCTAAACCAAGTTCTTTGTACCAGGGGCCAAGTTTCGAGAAAAATTACCCAGATTTAGCCAAGAGTGACAGGTGACTGTGCTAATCAGGATGTGGTTTTTTGCTTTAAATTCTGCCTGCAGTAAGAGGTCCAGACTGTTTTGTCATCTCCCTACGTGGAGTACGCAGTCCAGCCGCTGGCCAGCTAAATAAAGGCTCTTTTAAATTCCTAATTGGCTGCTTGGTCTCCTATGCTGTTTTTGAACCCATAACAGTGTGTCCCAGATGAATGACATTCCTTGTTATTCTCTGCAGGAAGAAACTCTTAAAATTCACACTGTTATCAAAATCCCCAATGTGCACCATCAAATTGAGTCCTGGGTAACTGTGGCTCCAGTGGTAAGGGGGCATCTATGTGGGCACATCTGAGGCACTGAGGTGGCCATACATCCATGAATGTGGGAAATTCTGTACTTTTCCCTCTATTCTTCTGTGTACCTGGAACTTTCCCCAAAGTAAATTGGGTTTAGAATATGTAATGCCATTAAACCCTTAAAGAACACCTACGAATCAAAAATAACAACAACAAAAATAGGCGAAGAACTACAATAGACATTTATCCAAATAAAATACACAAGTTCTCTTCCTGGCACTCCTGGGTCTCACTGCCGACCCGGGGCTCAGGTGCCGTTAGCAGACCACCCAGGAGGAGAAGCGCCCTGAGGCCATCCTTGGGCCCGGGTCCTGACGCTCGTTCAGCAGGCCCTTGACGAATAAGGAAACCTGTAGCAGCGAGGTGCCGGTGTCTACGAATCCATCCCTCCCGCGGGCCATGGGTGCCCACCAGCTCTACCCGCAGGCCGCTGCTCACACTCGCCCGTCCACTGTTTGCCCCACAGCTGGGGGCAGATTCCCAGGACAGCGATGCTCACGCAAGGCATCCTTTTCCTGGTTGTTTCAGACTGCTGCTCAGGGCGTGAGGGTCACTCGGAGCCAGCGCGGAAGGAGACCCAGGCCAGGCACCTGCAGTCTGGCCTGAGGCTGGCCGGGGAAACCGCATCCAGACAGCCTAGCAGGACGGGACGGCACCGCTCAGCCGGGGACCCCTGCAGACCAGCGCCGTTTGACAGGAGCGCGTCTTCCTCCCCACCCCGAGGCCACCGGGTACAGCCCTGCTTCTCAGGCTGCGAGCTCCCAAAGGTCAAGGAGCAGCGCGGGTCCTGTGGGGCAGCTGCCGGCGTCTTCGGAGGGATTTCTGCAGACTGCTGGCGTCCGCACGCCCGTTCTCCCAAGGCCTGTCCCACACAGCAGCCCCCATCGTCTCCTGCCTCACTCAGTAACACTATTTCTCCATGCCAGAGAGACCGCTTTGCTTGCCTCTAGTGCTAATTCTTGGAGTCTCACCTGTGAGACCCAGAGCCCCCAACCTGTTCCTCCTGGGGACCTGGACTTCAGCACAGAGCTTCTCTGCGGCGTGACTCTTACCATCGTCGCTGACCATGTTGGTGAAAGTTTAATTAATGGTGGTAGGGGGAGAGGTCCTTCCAGATACTCAGCTCTAGACACAAACAAAATAGAATCCCATAATAAAGAATGGAAATCTACCTGAAACCTTGGAAGAGGTTGAATTAATAAAATACTGACCATTTCCAAGCTTTTAATGCTTTCCTCACTTGGCTCAGATTCTTAATCAGACTCAGTTCACGAGTGCATGTCAGTCATGTCTCGGGGCAAGTCCGTGCTACGACTCGGAATCGTCCTAAACCCGCCCCTGTGCGAGCCCGGCTCTTTGGTTCTGGTACTCTATTGCATGATAAGATAGTTTTGTGCAGACTAAAGTTCCCATGTTAATTAAAGTTTGAAGAATCTACATTTCTTAATGTCAGCTACCTGTGGAAATAAGCCAACACATGGTCTCTGAATGTAAATTAGGAAAGGCATGAGCAGGTTATTATTGAAAATGTTATGAACTTGGAGAAAGCTGGGCATTGAGAAGGAGAAGATGAGGTGTGCGTGTGCTGTGGAAACTGTCCCGTGAGCTCCCAGCGCCTCCCCGGGGTTCAGCTCTCCTGCTGACTGCTCCCCGGAGCTGCCCGCAGCCTCCGCAGGGCTGGACACCTGATTTAGGGTACGGCAGAATCAGCCAAGCAGGGCCCTCCAGAACCGGGGGAAAGCAACGTGTGCTGTTTAACCCGCTCTGTGGTCTCTCGTGGTGGCTGGAGCTGGTGGCCAGCACGGTCCCTCTGCCACCCGAGTCCTTGGTCCCAACTCACGCCCCGGGAGAAAGTGCAAAGACAGCGTTATAACCACCGTACAGACTCCCCAGCAGGTGTAAAGGGGCGGGGCCGTGCAGCCAGGTCCTGCCCGCTGTGCTCAGAAGGAAGCGGACTCGGAGAAGCTCGGCTGGTCACCCTCGCGGATCTCCAGGACGGGAGGAAACACTCTGCTCAGGTTCGCACTGACATGAGTGTGACCCGGCCTTCCCGGTGGGGTCCCGCACCGGCTGACACTGGGGTGCTGCGGCGGAGACCAATGACCTGCAGGAAGCAGGAAGGCGACACGGGTCCAGGGTCGCAGCTCCCGTGGAGCGAGGTGGGTGTCCACCCTGAGGGCGCGGTGCAGGCGGCAGCACCACCTGCTCAGCCTGGCCCCTTCTCTTCTCTTCCTTCCTACTGCATTCAGGGCCCCCGGCCTCCCGGCCGCTCCTCCTCCTCCGTCCCAGGCGCCTGGACACTGCACGGGTCCACACTCAGAGAGGTGCTGAGAGACGACCAAGAGCCACGGGAGGCAGCTCCAAACCTGAAGCCTTGCAGATGCTTCTCTGCAAGCTGACGGGAGGGGGACGTCCCCCGAGTTCATTTCACCCCAAATGCAGTACATTTTCCCGTAGGCACCTGCAAACACACCCTCTAACTAGTTTATACAATTAAACTTAAGAAATGCTGGTCTTAGGTATTACATTCCAAACTATCTCCAAAAAACAGAACGTTAATAGCAAACGATTAATATCCACACCATGTATAAAAGAAGTAAAAAGTCATTAACATCCCAGAAATTCATGTTTTGAATTGGATCCCCAGCACCATCCAGGAGGAGGAGAAGTCAAACCCTGCGGAGGGAAGTTCTCTCTTTAGAGGTGACAGTGAGTGCCAGTCTCTTAAGGACCTGACGCTGCCAATGCGGTGTCAAAGCAGCCGAGACAAACAGCAAACAAACAAGAGGACCAAGCTCGCATGAAAATCTATGTGCAAGGCAGGCGGTGTTCAGGATGGGGCCCTGGGGGGCCGCCTGACCTGAAGCTAACCATCCCAGCAGACGGTTTCTGCAGGGGACTCACCCTTGGTCACCAGCCTGTGCTCCAGGTCACCCCTGCTGTCATTCTCCTGAGGGACTGAGGGCTCTCACACTCGGCCACGTGCCAGGCAGGCGAGCGCGGCGCACACAGCGGTCTGACTTCCCTGCACTCCTGGCTGTGTGGGCTTCTGAAGAGTCCCTCGGCCTCCGGCCCCTTCTCCTGCCCTCCGCGACGAGTTCAGACCCCTGCCTCTGTGGCAGTGATGGACAGACAGCTTCCTGCTGGAGGAGATGGCACTCCACCAGGAGACAAAGAGCCAGTGGCCGGCGTCCCCTGGTGAGCAGGAGTTCTGGGAATCAGAGCAGGCAGAGGGAGGCAAAATCTGGGTGAGGTGGAGGACACAGACCTTGCTGGCCGAGCCACACATGGACTGAGACCCAAGAGGAGGCAGTGATGACCCATGTGTGCTGCTCAGGCAGCGTGGTGGACACTGGGGCAGGAACAGCAGCCCAGGGACCAGAGGACGGAGGGGACCCGTTAGAGAAGGAGCCAGAGAGAAGAGGAGGCTGGAACCGGGGCCTTGCCCTGAGAAAGGAGGGGAACAGAGGTGACAGCATGAGGACTTACTCTGACAGAACACACAAATCCTGGGGTCCAGTGGACAGACGGGTGACCACAGAGAACAATGGTGTGCTGTGCACCTGGAATCTGCCAAGGGAGTGGACCTTAAATCACCTACATCCCCCAACCTGCTGGCAAAAACAGGTAAGCAATGGCTATATATAAAGCCCAAACATTACAGGAAGAGCCCTATAAAAATTAACCAGTTTGATGGGAACTCAGAAAAGAGAATTAAAATGTACCAAAGAATCCACAACCTGGTTGGGGTTGTGGCTGATGCTTACCAAGTTCAGGTGGTTACTTGACCCAAATGACTGTGTGTTTTCTGGCTTTTCTGATTCTGTTTTTTCTTTTCTTTCTGTGGCACTGCGGACTGAACCAAGGACCTTTGCACTGAGCTACATTCCCAACTGTTTGTTTTTTTGTCTGAGACAGAGTCTTGCTAAGTTGCTCAGGTTGGCCTCAGTCTTACAATTCTCCTGCCTTAGCCTCCCAGAGGGATGACAGCCATGGCACCATGCCTGGCTCAAACTGATTTTTCGAAAGGCAAAAGGTCTATTTTATAAACTAATTGGCTTGTCAGTATTTAATCAGCTTGCAAAAATTTGACAAACCAGCTACTTCATTAGCAAGCAATTAGTAGAAAATGATCTAACATGCTATGTGATGTGACCAGAAATATGGTGAATGTTTAATCTAAAAACGTATTACAGTAAAAGACACACTGCCATGAACGCCCCTCAAAATACTCCCTCTGGCTTTGAACACACTTTCTGCAGCAGCCCTGGAGTCCTCTTTCCTGAGTGTCATTGGCTGCGCTGGCCTGGCTGCCTTGATATCTTGAATTGATTCAAAACAAAACAAAACAAACAAACAAACAAAAAAAAACTAGGGCCGGGAGTTTGGCTCAGTGGCTTAAGCGCCGGTCTGGCAGGCATGAGGCTGTGAGTTCAATCCCCCGTGCCACAAACAAAACAAAAGAAAACAAAACATTGACCTTTCAGGGTTATTTTGACCTTGGGAAGAGCCAGAGGTCCCCCGGCGCCAGCCCCAGTGAACACGGCAGAGGAGGACACGCCGTCATGTTTTAGGAAGCTGCGTTCTGCTGGGTGGCCCTGGCCACTCCTCCTGAAGGCACAGGTGCCCAGCCATGGCCGTCTGGCAGTGTGTGTGCTTAGTGACTTTACAAGTGGAACACAATTCGCTAGAAAGACAAAAGCACCTTGGACCTCTGCGTGCCCGACAGGATGCCTTCGTAACGACAAAGGAGATGGGTCAGGTGTGGGAGGAGGGGCCAGGCGCGCAGGCACTGGGGAGGATTCCACCACGGAGCCCTCGGGGACCAGGCTCGGGGACAGCGGATTCCGAGCGCCCGACGGACGCATGTGAAATGGCTGTCACTGAAATTCTGTGTTCAACACAGAAGCCCGGTGCTGTGTGGGGGTGCCGAGCCCCGCACCCAGTTACGCCGGGCTGCAGCCCCTCTGTGTCTGTCCTTCTCTCTTGGAGAGACAGACAAAGGAAACAGAGTCCTTTTAGCCAAAGGACCACTCTCAGCACCTCTCGGGAAGCACCGCAAAGATGTGTCTAGGATGTTGCTGTACTGCCCAGCTACGGTCATTTGAAAATGTAGAGGTAATATGAGAAAAAAACCCAAGATCAAAGGAGAAGCCACGTTCCATCTCCTGTCACAGTGCGTAGATTTCAGACGGCTTTATGACTAAAACAGAGAATCAGACGGGATGATGTACGTGACAGCTTGCTTGACACAGCGACTGTGGAGTGTTCATAGCTGTAGACACTGTCATCAGGTAGTACGCTTTCTATAAAGCCCATAAACTCTTCCAACGCCAGGAGCCCATAAACCCCTCCCCCTGCCCCACCCCTCTCCCCTCCTTCCCTCTCCTGCACCCTCCTCCTGCCTCTCTTCTCCAGACCCCGAAGAGTCCGGTCTTTCTGCCACCCGATGAGATCAGTAACTCGAGAGACAGTGATGGGGAAAGGACTGCACGGACAACAGGCTGGCGAGCTGGAAGAGGGGCCTGCTGCCCGGAGAGGCTGCGGTGCTCAGGCTGCAGGCAGCGGGCTCATTCTTAGGTAGGCTGGGGGGCTGCGGGCCGTGGGCTCAGTCGTAAACAGGCTGGGGGGCTGCGGGCAGTGGGCTGAGTCATAGGCAGGCTGGGGGGCTGCGGGCCGTGGGCTCAGTCATAGGCAGGCTGGGGGGCTGCGGGCAGTGGGCTGAGTCATAGGCAGGCTGGGGGGCGGGCATCCTTTCAGTTTTACACGGATTCTGCAGGTCTGCGTCTCCGACTCGCCTGCTGCTCTTGTCCGAGGGTCACAAACACTGCGGGCTCTGTGGCTCCAAAGCCAAGTTACTGCGTAGAAAGCTCAGTGTTTTCCCGAAGTAGCCAATCTTGCAGTTTGCGATACAGAGCCGGGAGGAGGAAGAGAGGCACCTTCGGCTGGAGAACGTTCTCACCCAGAGCTCCCACAGCAGAGCCAGAGCGAGGCGAAGAATGCATCTGTATGCGTGGCCCCCCAAATCAGCGGCTTTTAAAGACAACTAAGCGTGAGTGGCGCCGGGCCATTGCCCAGGTTTCCCTCAGTCACGCGTCCCGTCCTCTGCCCTGTTCTCCAGAAGTCACCTTCAGGGAACTGTCCGCTGCAGGACATCTGGAGAGGACAGGTCCCTCCTGACCACAAGGAAGTGCCACCTCCTGTGTGGCAGGTGATTTTGGAGGGTATTTATTTCACCTGAAGTGGAAATACCCTTAATTCATACATACAGCAAATAACCTGAAATAACGTTCCTATCTTCCCGAATTACAACGTAGAGACTGGCCATATAATTTTTAACTGTTTTGCAAATATAAACATAAAGCGTCTGTGCAGAGCCCAGGGTGAAAGACCGGCCCGAGGTCAGCACTGGGGCCATGACGAGGTGGCCCTGCCGCCCTCGGTCTGTGGCTGGCGCTGCGGGAAGAAACGTGCCCCTCAGAAATGACACCGCGGACTCTCACGCTGACTGCCGTTTGCTTCCATCTCGGGGCGGACGCTGGAGTGGACGTTCCATGGGTGCCAAGATCCCACCAGAGCCGGGAGCGATGTGTCAGCCAGCAGGAACCCTCGCCTGCTTCCCGCCCAGCCACCTGGGCACGAGGCCCTGCCGAGGAAAAGCAGGCTACGAACCTCCTCTCGCAGACCACAAATCTCCACTACGGTCACACGGTAACCAGAAGAGACTGTTACTAATAAGCAACACGGAATGCCTCCGGCTGCCTTCCAGCTCACTGTAAAATCAAAGGCTTCCAGACACAGGCAATGACCGTCTCTCGTGAAACATGACCAAGTGGTTTCATTAATTCTGGCTGATTAGCAAGTAGCCAGTATCCAGTGGTACAAGGAGGCTCCTGCTGGAGCAAAGGTGCTTGTTGGAGCAGGGCGGGTGAAACAGCAACGCACCTCTCAGATGCTGCTTTGAAAGCCGTGGCTCTTGCAGCACTGCGGAAATGACAAACACACACACGCAAAGCACTCCTGTGCAGTTAAGACCGTTCCGCTCGTGGGCTCGGCGGTGGAGTCCCCGCTTGCCTCAGTGCTCTCGGGCTGCTGTGCCAGACGCTGTGGGCAGGGCAGTCCCGACAACAGACTTCTGTTCCTCACGGTTCTGGAGCGCAGGATGCCCAGGGCCAAAGCTTCCGACAGCTGCAGGTGTATGTGTGCCCCACGGTGGTGCCAATGGAGGGTGCCGTGGCCTCGGGGGCATGGGCACGGGGCCGGGGGCGCCCTCAGCTGCCCCTTCTGTAAGGATGCCCTTCCCTCGCACAGTGGGATCGACTGCACTGGGAGCTACTCATGCGGGAGGGATGTGCAGGTTTTTGCCAAAGTCACTGAGGAGTTCTTCCATTTAATTACATCTAAGCCCCTGATCTGGCTTGTAGCACAGGCACAATGGACTTTATTTAACGATTAGCTCAGGGACCTCTGGTTGCAGTATGAGGCACTGATGGCATTAAATTTAGCCTCTGTTGAAGCTATGGCACAACCAGATGAAAAAGTACCCCGCCTTCACCAGCAGCAATGCCAGCAGCTGTAAGGGGCCGTTCTGCAAAAAGCCCCACACCGAGGCGCTTCACAGTCTGAACGCCACATTAGAATCAGTTAAGATTTATTTTTTACAGCTTGGTCACATTTTAAAGGTAATGATTGTTACATTTAGTAAGTTAAAAGTATGTCAGGAGCACTAGCATGGAAAAAGGTCACACAGACACAGCAGGACCGAATCTCAGAATAACAAACGAGGAAAGAAAATGAAGGGGAAGTGCGACGCTGAAAGCAGGAAGGGGCCGCCGCCTTCCTTACTGCGAGCAGGGCCCGGCCCTGACGACCCGAAAAGGAAAACCAGTGAGGCATCCTCCATACAAAGAAGGCACCGTGCTGTTTACCTCACAGAATTCAATTAGCAAAAACTACTTTAGAAGTAAAGATCAGCAATCTTCATTTCATCAGAGTGAAATGTATGCAAATAAAGCAAAGAAATGCTACCGCTCTGTGTGATGCGACACACGAAGCTTGTTTGCGCAGGCCTCGTGTGGCCCACACAGTGCGGGGTCTCCAGGTTTTGAGCGACGGCTATAATCCATGACATCCGCGGGTCAGTCACGATCTGTCACGCACTGTTTAGTCTTCTCACACGAACTCACTGGTGACTGCAGGGCCTCCATCCGTAAGCAAAGAGAGCATCTTTCTGTTCACGTTTTCTGGCAAAACTACAATACAGTTAGCTAATTATAAATAAATGAAGAAATCCAGACCTGAATGGACATCTGACTCAGAATTCTAGCTGAGTGTCTTAAATGACATTGGACGGAAGTCACTTGCCTTCATAAAGCTATTTTTCTGTCCTTGTGGAGAATTTCCATTATTTCTCAGTTGATCTTTTTTTCATTGTGCTCTAATTAGCTGTGCAGTTTAATTATGCATAAAACCATAACTGATGCCATTTGAGGTGTCCAAAGGGCTCTATTATTGAGCAGAAACAAATTATAATTATTACGTGATTTTGTTATATTTTATGCCAAACAGAAAAGTTCATCTCAGGCGTTGTACAGATTTCACTCCGCAAAGTCAGATCACAGAATTATCCAGTGAACTATAACCTGGGTCACGCCTGTGCCTATCACTAAATCTCAGTAACTTTCAGACTAAACATAGATTTGCTCTGTGCAGCCTGCCTCCATACCCTCTGTCTTCACGAGCACTGATTATATTTTAGGAAACACACAAAAACTTGGTAAACTTTGTTTTGTTTCTTGTATCAGTACCCACAACTTGCTTTTATGCTCAAGTGGAAGTAAATTGGAATTTTAGTAAATACATTAATTCTTCAGTGCCATGTCTTAGTTACTTTTCGCTCATTGCTGAGGCAAAATACCTGACGCCCAAAATTAGGGAAGGAAAGGTTTATTTCTTACAGTTTCTCTCGGGAGTTTCAGTCCATACTCAGTTGGCTCCAAGGCAGGGTGGTGTGGCGGGGCTGCCATTCATGGCCGCAGCAAACCGCAAGGTGCAAACCAGTGAGAGAGGGAGACACAGCTTCTTCCCCGCCTTACTCTGTGTGTTGGCTCCACCACTGGGCGGGTACGGCACTCACATTGCCAATCCCAGCACCAGACAACAAACCGATCACAAACACCAGACTCAGCTACATCCATGCCATGATTACATGAGACTTGGGGGGGCCACAGGAATATAAACCACAACACACCGTTAGGATATGATCCTAACCCTTCCCTCGCTGTTTTACCTTATTTTTTTTATATTTTATTTGTTTTTTTGTTTTGTTTTGTTTTTTGAGACAAGGTCTCGCTATGTGGTTCAGGCTGGTTTGGACTCACTGTGTAACCCAGGCTGGCCTGGAACTCTCAGTGATCCTTCTGCCTCTGCCTCCCGAGTGCTGGGCTCACAGGTGTGCACCACCACGCCTGGCTACTACTTTACTTTAAATCTGGCTTTTATTTCAGTAGAGTTACATTTGCTCGTAATTTTAAAAGCCTAGGCCTCCCACTAGTGTCAAGTTCCCTGAATTTCCTGTCCCAAGCCACCACACCTGATTATTTCCTACTTTGCTTTTAGCTCTCTAGTTGTACATATTTCCCTTTAGTCAGCATTCATTAATTTCTATTTTGTGCCAATGCTTATTGGACTTCAGTTCTGGAAACTGGCAGTTTACCTGGATAGCTCCTGCCTTGCAAGACTTTCCATCCCTGTCCTCCTCTTTCTTTGATCCCTAATTTTGCTTACAGCACTGCTCGCCCTGCCTTTCTCTGTCTGCACAGTGCAGAGCCCACACGTCCTCAGGTTATGGTCCCAGCTGGACCAACCGCTTTCCAGGTCCCGACCTGCCCTGTGGACCAGAAGGTGCTTCCCTCCGCTCCCCTGCTCCTGTCCTTCGGAGGACTGGGTCTCACCTGGAGACATCCACCTGCTCCAGCTGGGCTGTCTCGGGGCCTCGTCCTCCTGCTCCCCACAGCCTCCACACCACCCTGGGGTCACTTCCGGCTCCCCTTTCCTGAACACCCCCTCCCCCATGCACACCACCTGCTTTGTCTCTGGCGGATTCCCCACTCCTGGTGGCGTGCACTACTGCAGTGTTGGAGTGCGAGCTCTTAGGAGCTACATTTCTGACACTGCTGTCCAGAGAGGATGTTAATGTCCATCAGCAGCAGTAGCTGGTGTTGTGATAAATTTGCCTTAAACATAGGGCTCTTTAGGCAGCAAAGGGGCCCTTCTACCCTTTGCTGGCTCTCAGAGATGCTGGGAATCTGGCACCACCTCAAAGCCTGAAATGCAAAGAGTCCCTCTCCCTACAATCTGGGAAGTTACCTTTTCAGTCCCCGGCAGTGTCATGAGGACATGCGAACAGCCCAGCCCATCTTGGGTGGTCGGCAGGTCCTGTAAATCAAAACTATTCCCACTTCTCCAGAGCCCGGCTCGTCACAGTGTCACGGCCTCCACCCCACAGCCTGGTCCATCCCACCAGGGACTTCTCCTGGGAGGCCTGTGGGGAGGAGGCACGGAAGCCACATTTCCACAGCTGCTGTGGACTCCATGCCTTGCCACTTTCCAGAACCCATACAAAAAGAAAAGAAAAAGTGGTAACAAAATGCTGGTGAGGACTTGCAGTACGAGGGACTTCGCCCTCCTCCCGATGAAGACGCTGAACCTGCAGCCTCTTTAGGACACAGTTTGGCAGCTTTTAAGGCCATAAATAGTCTTATACAATCCACAGAGCACACTCCTGGAACCCACCCAGGTGAGGTGAAATCAAAATTCCCAGTGGTTGCCAGGACTCACTGGGAAGAAGGGATTGATAAAGAGGCATAGTAGTCGAAGAGAAAGTTTTCATGGTATTATAGTAGTTGACACACGACATGATAAATTCTTCAAAACTTCTGAGGCCTTTCAACCGACAGGCCCCCCTCAGTGGTCAAAAAGGAAATGATCTGAATAACAAACCCAGTTAATATCTAACCCAAAGCACACAATTAACACCTGTGGATATCCAAATACCCATGTATCTATACTGATATAAAGAATTAATTGAATACATTAAGAAACAGGAAAAAAAGAACGAATTTCTTGAATGGAAGATTTCAACAATCGGTACAGAGACTGTTCAAAAGGAGCGACAGTAACTCACCATCCTGTAGTGACAGCTGACACAGTGACCGCTTCCGAGACCACAGAGGGAAAGGCGGAGGAAACGTAAACAGCAGCAGAGCATCGGACACTTCCTCTCTGCCCGTGCTCAAGGTTCCACCAGCAGTGACAATCGTGGTGACTGTAAGTAGCACTCTGCCATGTGCAGAACGTGGTGCTGCCTCCCTATGGGTTCCATAACTACAGCCAAGTCACAGAAGCTCAGCAGATGTCCCAAGAGAGCAGGGTCCCTGTGACACACCTGACTCGTGCTCTCCGAATTGTCAAGGCTGAGGAGGGGAAAGTCTGAGACACTGTCCCAACCAAGAGGAGTCCGAGAGACAGGAACCCTAGGCCCGATGTCTGCTGCCTGGGATCCTGGAATGGACAATGATGCCAGGTGAAAGCCAAAGGAACCTAAATGAACCACGGGCTCCACTGTTAAACTATCAGCAGGGCTCAATAGTCCCAGAAGGTGGACAGTGCTAACCTAAGACAGTGTGTATCACTCGGGGAAACTGTATCTCTGATTTACCTATTTGATAGAAAAGGAAAATGTGTTGACTTGAAAATTAGAGTAAAGAACTGTTCCATAAGACTGAGTCCCAATGAAACACGCGTGTTACGGCACACACCAGCGCTGTGTTGTTTTTGGCCCGTGTGCCCTGCTGCAAAACTTCAGGGATATGAAGTCTTTGAGAATGAGATGGTTCATAGTTCAGAACTTGTTTTCTTTATAAACTTGATCCACATTTTAAAAAATGTACCTAAAAAATAGAAAACATTTTATTTTAAACCTTCAATTTCTATATAAACACACTCAAGTTAAAAT
Organism: Dasyprocta punctata; assembly: GCA_004363535.1. Lineage (NCBI taxonomy): Eukaryota > Metazoa > Chordata > Mammalia > Rodentia > Dasyproctidae > Dasyprocta > Dasyprocta punctata. The sequence continues at coordinate 63,671 of RJWM01003272.1, read as the reverse complement.
CTTCCTTTAAAAATTATATATACATATGTGTATGTGTGTGTGTGTGTATTATCATGTGTGCATCTATTACTGACAGAGATACATGTGTTGTGTGCATTTATGTGAGGCACTATATGTTTATGCATGAATAGATGTGATATATAATAAACCTCAAGACATTGATTGTGCTGAAGTTCTGAAAGCACACACTCTGTTTCTGTACTTTGCATTCTCATTCTCTATGGCGTAAGAAAGTTCACGGCAATAACTACAGTGGATAATGTATCTCAAGTCACTGTCTTACAGTAAAACTGTAATGGAGAAAAAAAAGCTAGAAATCCAAATAGACTCTTCTAGAAAACATAACCAATGTAAACGAATAGTTTAGGAAATGTCTAATTGGGCAAACACCTAAAATGTGGGCCACTTAATAATCCAGAACATGCTTAATTGTGTATTTCAGTGTAACAGCAATTAGCTAGGGGTAATTTACTGATGACTGTTACCATATGTAAAATTTCAACTTAGATATAGGATGCACTAGCCACTCCATTTTGTTGACGATTTCTCTTGCTTTAATACTGGCTTAAAAGAAATAACTCAATTTTCTAAATACAGGTTTGACATTTTCTGACTTCAATTGTTTAAGACTGCTTGCCAGGCATGCTTAAGTCAGTGAAATGGAAATCTTTCTACAGCAAATGCCATTGCACCTGGAACTCTATCAACTAGATGTGTAGATAGTTGATAGCATCTTTATGAATCTTTAATATTTTAAATTCCATGGTATAGAATTTTCAGTGGAGAAAAGTCATTTATAAATGCAAATCTCTTCTCTTTCATTCTGTATTCACAAGGGAAGTGAGATGAATTATTATAACTATATTTAGCCACAACTTAACTGTAATTGATTGACATCTCTGGACTTTTGAACATGATGGATCCCAAGATTTTATAATAAAATAAAACGTTATCAATATTAATGACTATCACTTTAAGTTGAAGAATTACTATTAAGCCAAAATTCATATCAAAGCAGGGTAGTAGAAACCATCTATTCAGCAATATCCCATACCGGTAGCAAAGCTGTGTGCTAATGGGGCCTCTTCTTTCAATGTGGGGTTCATGGGTCACCTGCCACAAGGAGCACCCCGCGCTGCACTGCTCATTTGTTCACTGGTATAATGCCGTCGTGTCAACTTCAGCCCACCTTGCCGCTGAGAAGGTGCACTCGGTCTCCTCTGCCTGTGGTTCCCGTGAGATGCTCACCTCCTCGCACATCACTCCAGACCCGGGACTGTCAGCTAAGCTGGGTCACCCGTGTCACACCATCCGCCTCTCGGTCAGATCTGGAGGATGGACGAGCCAGGGACGGTGCCCTCCTTTGGGCCACAGGCTCCCGGACTGTGAGCTTAGAGTCAGCTGGAGAAACTGGGTGCTACGAACATGTGTGCTGGGTACCAGACAGAAGCCAGCAGGCTTGTGTACAGTGCCAGAATGCTGTGAGGCTGAGGACGTCCCCTCGGGAAACCTGGCCGTGTGGTAGGGAGCCCAAGCGGTCCCTGTGAAAAGACAGCAGAGGGACTAAGAAGCCACCTGGTGGCTTAATGTGCCATTGGGAACGCGTTTCTGTCTTCCCTTCTCTTCTGTTCTCATGGCAGAACGGTTAGACAGATGGGAACCCCACACAGATCCCTACTCCCCTTGCTGCAGTCCAAGATGCTAAGTGCCCCAAGAGGGCGTCTTGGACCCTTACAAAGGCAGCTGTGCCCTGCCTCTAACTTGGGTCCAGTTTGCTCTCTGCCTATGGGAGAGGGTCTCGCTTTCACAGTGTGTAGACCCTCACTCTGCAGGGAAGGGGAGTGGAGGGAGACAAAGGCACAGGAACAGTGTCCAGGTGTCCTGTTCACCTAATGCCTGAAAGGATTGATCCTTTTCACTCTGTGTTTGGCTCAGGCCTACTTTTTAAAGCTCATTCTCATTTGGATTGACCTTCTGCATTTATACCAAAAAGTACCAACTTATGTATGCAGAACAGGAAGTAGAATTTGCACTGTCCTCCCAAAAGGAAGACTGAAGGTTAAATGCTACTTTCTTCCTTATTTATTCTCTCCTTGAATTTTATAAAATAAGTAGAAGATGCAAACGAAACTTACATGACTGAGCCTCAGAAATACCTCTCCTCTTTAGAAGACACAGGTAGGAAGGAAGGAGCAAAGTCACCATGGACAAAAGACCAAGAAGACTATCAGAAAAAAATAGTTCATAATATATAACTTTTCCTTATGCTAGAGGGTTTTTGGAAGTTAGCTGGCCCTTGAATTAGGAACAGTGTGTGTGACTATTATTGGCTAGAATCCTGTCTTTAGCAAAATGAAAAACAAAAAACCTCCAAAAGGCAGAGTGAATGCCTGCTCTGTGTAACTGGTTTGGGATCCAGAGTGTAAGGCTACAGGAGTCCCTCAGACACCCGTGATTCCCTAGAGGCCATGCAGACTCAAGGTTGTAGGCAGGACCAAGGACACTGGTCAGTGATGATTGAGATGAATGGTCCTAGAAATTTAGTACGAAGTCTCCCTGTCAGCTTCTTAAAACATAGAACATGGCATCTTCTTCAATGCTGCCATGAAAAAATGAAGAATCTCTACTTTCAGAGAGGTTAAGTGAGCAGTTCGAGCATACAGCTGTATTAAATAATCATGTTTCACGGTGACGGGTCAGGAGGTCTGTATCGAGTTTCAGTCTAGACTGGCATAATGTTCTGTTTCCAGTTCATCAAACACACAGGAGTGCAGGGCTGCTGGACACTGAGCAGGGGGAAAATGCCGATCAGAGGGCTGCCTTCTTCTGAGGCCACCAAAGCCACCTCTGCATGGTATAAATAGGTCACTTTGAGTTCAAATTCAATTTTTGGATTCTTCAGCTTTCATGTTGCTGAGACTACCAACAGCCACATCCTAAAGGAGGAAATATTTAATTTGGCTCATGGTTTCAGAGAGTTCAGTCCATGGTTAGCTGTTCTGAGGCAGAAACATTATGGGAGAAGGGCACAGGGGAGCAAAACTGCTCAGCACAGGAGGCCTCCATGACCCACACAACGCATGCAGGAGCCTGCTTTGCTAACTCCTGAACATATCTCAAGCCAGTTGTTCACATTTAAACTTTGACCAGCAGAGTTTTACAGACAGCCATACCTCAGTCATCTGGTGGAGCAGTGCCTTCTTTTTTCATTCCTCAGTCCAGACTTTTATATGTGCTGTTCAGAATATTGTAGGATTCTGTGTACTCCTTACAGAGTACCCTGGTGGTTTTCTGCATAATCAGGTCTATAAACTGACTACTGTTTGGGAAAACTGCATGTTTTGTTACTCTTGATCAGGCCTCCTACCAAACAATGGTCACACTATTAGTGGAGTTTCGCCATCCTCCAACAAGTTGGCCCCTTTATCTGCTCATCACTCCAGCATGGAGGGCAAAGTCCCTGGAAGTACAAGCTTCCACTTACCTCTGCCCTCCGACTTCCATACAAAATGCTTTCATGCATGCACGCGTGTGCACAATCTCCATATGTGCTTAACACCTGTGTGTGCATCTGCATCTGATAGCATTGTTTGTGTTATGCCATGGGTGGGAAGGATATGCACTCATGGGACTGAATATGTGAAGAATCTCAATCTCAGTTTTGAGACCTCTGAAAATGATGTTTAATGGTCATTTGATTAGTGAGTCAAATCAATGCATATTATTTTCTTCTCCAAAAATATATTTGGCAAAACACACACTGAAGAAAGGACAGATTCTTCAATAAATAGGGCTGAGGGAAACTGGATATCCACATATAGAAGAATGAAATCTAACCCTGGTTGCACACACTATACAAAACTCAAAGTACAATAGACCAAGATATGAAGTCAGCATAAATGCCCAGTGGATGGATGAATAAAAAAAATATGTGGCATAGAGTGCTGACGAAAGACAAAGTATCTTTAAATTAAAAACATATTTATAGTAAAAGACACATTGCCAGTAATCCTTCTCACTTCACACACATTCCTCCCATCCTTCTTGCCACTTTAGGAAGCAGTTCTGGAAGTCTCTCATGAGTGTCTTTATGAGCTGTGATAAGAAATACAGTGAAAGCTGCTGCCAAGTTCCATTAATGGGAAGGCAGTTTGCAAAAACATGAAGCTGTCAGCAGCAAGCCTGGGTCAGGAGAGAACCGAGAAGCCAACCTCTCCCATAAGCCAGCGGCACATGAGCTGGGAGACAAGATGACCCCCTCCCTCACAAGCAACCAGCTGATTCAGAGGAACACAGGCTAAGATGGTAGATGCTGAAGTAAAAAAAAAAAAAAACTTAATGGTTACACTGTTTGATTGACTTTGCAGGCTTAAAGTTGGTAGTCTGAGCATCTAGTTAGTGGGCAACAATATGCAATATAGCAACTATGGGGAATTTCCTTCTACCTTGTTTTGGAAATCCAATACTGTTCTCACTGAAAAAAAAATACCTCATCCACCTTATTCACCAGACCTAGTACCATGTGACTTTTAGCTCTTCCCTGAAGTCATCATAACAATTACAAGCAGATGTTTTGAATCAAACTAGGACATTGAGACAGCCATAAGAGTGCAACTAAAGACACTCAGGGAACACAAGAAACGAACTACAGTGGACGTCCCAAGAGCTCACTGAGGGCGGCGGAGAGGGACACAGCCGTCTCCTTCCTCTCCTGCGGGACCCAGTGGGCAACCCAACCAAGGTAGTCTGGTTTCCTTTCAGGGCATGGAGCAGAATGAAATTTCCACCAGAACCTTTCAGTGACAGAGTCCCTGCACCAGAAGTACTGCTGGCTCTTCCTGTCCTTAGCCTTGGAGCATGAACACCAAGGAAGAGGACTTTGCCTCCACGTTAAATGGTGAAGTTGGATCTGCAGGTCAGAGCAGGAGTCTCCGCCCAGCACAAGGTTGCTCTTCTCAGCTGTGCAAGGCACAGTTGCTCCAGAGGACTGCAAGGTGATTAGCAGAAGATCGCACAGGCTTTGCCCCGAGACTACCTAAGACGTCAAGACGGATTTTCTAAAGTACAAATCTCAGGTGCCTTATTCTGCTTCAGACTCTATTCCTTTCTCAGAAAAAATTTCTAAAGTCCCAGCTAGCTGGGCTTGTTACGGGTGTCTGCTCTGTTTCCTCCCTCATCCCTTGGAAGGTGGGGGATAAAGGTCTCGATACCAGGAACTCAGGTATCTGTGCTGTCACCTTGCAGTGCTTCCTCCAGTGCCTCTGAACATTGCAGTAGCCTTCCTATCCAAGAAAACGGTTGCTCAGCACTCCTTTGAGCTACCTTGATAGTTTATTACTGAACAAGTAAAGCTTAGCTCTTATTTTACCTTCCCCTGTAGTTCACATTAAATGCAAATACTACCTTTAACACAATAAGACATTGGGGAAGGATGGATGGATGTGTTTAATACTGCTACACTACCTACTTAAAGGAGTAAGGTGGCAAACTGTATATTATGTATATTTTAACATGATAAAAATGGGAAAAAATAATAAAACACAGACAAACCAGCTTTTTAAGCAATACCTAGTCTCAAACATCAACTATATCTGCTCTGATCAGACCTCAGAAATCTCTCAGGGTTCCCCCAGTATCAGGAGACAAGGGGACCTCATCAGCACCTGTCTATTCCCAGAATTTTCCCACTCCAGCTCCAAACTCATCAAAAAATCACCAAATTTAGGCAAGGAAATGAAGCAGCCAGATCTTTCATTTTAAATCTGACCCAACCGCTCCAAACTTTCCCACCACAGTTTAGTAAAATACTGGGATCTTCCCGTGGCTTGCAAAGCTTCAGGTCTGCTGACCCGTGACCACCTCTTCAAGTTCAGCTCCCACCAGCCACCCCAGCTCTGCTCCCCCCAGCCACTCCTGCCTCCTCGCAGTCCCCACCCGCAGAGATGCTGTCCTACAGAGCATAGTAACAATCCACCGTGCTTGCCACTCAGCAGGAGCTTCTGCTGTGCTTTGCCAGGTGCAATTTGCCAAACTGTTTTGTGCCCCTGGATTCAAAGAAGCAAATTGAATTCATTAAATCGTCATGCTCTGGAAACGGTGGTGAACCCCTGTGTGGAAACCAAGGCAGCCATCTCACCCATCAGCTCACGGCCCACATGGGCTCCACCGAGGAAGACATGGCAAGGTGAGCGTGCTCCCTCTTCACCGCCCTGAAACGCGGACGCTGAGAACTCAGTGCCTGCACTGTATGGATGGCGCTCGAGTCCTCCACTTCTGGCAAGAAGCTGACTGCGCAGGGCAATGGGGTGCTGAGCGAGCTGCGGGTGCCCAGCGGGATCCTCACAGATTAGCTACGATCCGTGCTTTTGGCTCAGCAGCCACAGGTTACCTGGGCCATCCAATGCACTCCAGTGAAGCAGCGTCTTTGAATCTTTAGAGAGCAGTTTAGATGGAAACTTGGTTGGGACACAGCACAACTTCCACATGCGCTCACTGAGCTGTGCTGGGAGTCGGGAGGACGCAGCTGGGCTTTCCTCTCCCCTCTCCCTGTGGGCTCAGCCAGTTCTCAGTTCCTAGTAAGTCTGCCCTTCCCGACCTCCTGCTAGATCTGTCCTAAAGGAGTTTGATTAAGCACCTGCGTATTTTTCACCATTCAGGAAAAAAAAAAATTATTTACAGATTTTGTATGGTTTGGTGTAGATAGACGCTCATTCACAGTTGAATTGTGTGAGTTACCTGTGGTCAGGTAGCCACCCCTCTAGTTTTGAATCAGTGTCATACACGCATACAACTGATATTGCTTACATAGAGAGATAATTCAATTCCTGGGAAATTTCCTATTGGGGGATGTCATTGTTGTGCAAGCCTCACAGAGCTGTTGTTTACTTTTATTTGTTGGTGCCGGGTATTAAACTGACAGACATTGCACTGTGCTACATCCCCAGTTGCTGTCTTTTTAATTTTTTTTTTATTTTGAGATCTAAATGGACAATTTGCCCACGTAGTTCTCAAACTCGTGGTCCTCCTGCCTCAGCCTTCCACAGTGCTGAGATTACAGATGTGTCTCGGAGGTTACTACACAGCTAGGTGGGGTAGCCCCACCCTCCTCAACTACTGGTATAAACTGTTCCTCCTGGGGCCACGATATAAAACAAGCCCAAGAGAAAATGACAAGGTCTACGAGGAAGTTGCTGGTCTACGCTGGCACAGGGTTTTACAGGCAACATTTTTCAATATGCACAAGGAATCTACTATAAAATACAAGGGAAAGTGTGGTACATTAGATTGACAAAATGATAACATCACCACTCATCGCCATTGTCTCCTTATACACTGCGTGGTATCATGTACCACACAAGAGTGTAAATCTTTCGGACCGGCCACGCAGTAGTGTGTCATGTGAGAGCGTAAATCTTCTGGACTGACCATGCAGTAGTGTGTCACACGAGAGTGTAAATCTTTTGGACCAGCCACGCAGTAGTGTGTCACACGAGAGTGTAAATCTTTTGGACCGGCCACGCAGTAGTGTGTCCACCCCCGCATTGCCGCAGATGCCTCAGTGAGGCCGGGTGCCGTGCTCCCCGGGCAGCACGAACTTCCCACTGTGGTCACTCTCGCAGGGCCTTGGCAGTTCACATCTGCTGTCCCTGGCCGCGCGCCTGGCATGCACACAGGCTGTGCGGGGAGCCGCATTTACACTGACCAGGAGCCACTGGGCCCTCACCGGGACAGGCGGGAGCCCTGCCTGCGGGTGTGAGACCCTGGCCTTCCTCAGACTGTGAAGCACACTCACATCTGCCCTCCAGCTCTGTGCACCTGAGAAGCAGCAGAAGTCCGCAGAGCACGGTGTGCATGAGAAACAGCAACCACACGTTTTCCACAAGACACACCGTGTACGATCAGCCCGAGAGAGTGGCACTCGGTCCGGAAGAGAACACGGCTTGTTCCCCTCGAGGTTTTCCAGGGCTGGCTCCGGGTGAGGGAAGGGTGCGGAACAGCGGTAGCTATGGATTAACACGGTCTCCAGCCAGGTGTGATGGTTCACGCCTGTAACCCCAACACTCTACGAGGCTGAAGCAGGAGGCTCTTGAGTTTTAGTGCAGCCCTGGTATCTCAGACATGAGACTGTATCTTAGAATGTATTAAGGAGGTGCTGGGGATGTTGCTCAGTACAGACGCCCTGGATTTAGTCCCCAGCACCCTCCAAAACACACAACGAGCCTTCAATCTAAAACCTAAACTTAAACAGGAAGTTTAATACATTACTTCATGCGAGGACCTTGGAGAGCCTCCAACACCCCACACGCATTGTCCCCCAGGGGAGACGTGGGGCCTGCATCACACACACGGACGAGACGGTGTCCCCTGGGTGGCTGTAAGCTGACAGGAAGATAAGACAAAATAGCGACCCACCAGGCCTCAGCCCCGCGGGTGGAGGAAGGGAATGCAGGACACTTCTCCCTGGCTCTGCCGTCCCTCTGTGGTGGTGTTACAGTGCAACCTCCCTTCCACCTCAGTCCACGATGATCACCGGACCCAGAGTTCCCCAAGAGCAATGCTGGGGCCCTCAGCAGCGACCTCACCTATCCCCAAAACACCGTAAAACAAATGCTGCAGCCCTGCTTTGGGGAGGACGGCTGCCCTCACAGTCGCGGTGGGAAGATGGCCACGACCACGCTCCTCGCCTGATGCAGAGTTCACGAACAGAAGCAAAATTTCACCAAGTACCTCCGTTCCAGACCAAAATGTTCATGAACAGAAGCGTTCATGAGCTGCGGAGGTACTGTACTTTTGTACTCATTCTGCCTTGATTCATAAGTTAAAGTTACAAATTTTGTCAGCGATATTGTAGTTTGAGGGAGAGAATGATCCTTAGTAACTGACATAGTTCCTGATTTAGAGTAAATTTGTAGAACAAGATACAGCTAAATACCAGGAATTGAGTTCGAAGAGATAAAAGTTAGATTTTGGCAGTTTACAATATGCAGACTACAGCATCAAAGCTCAAAGCCTGGCAATGAACCAAACACAATTTAGATAGTCAATGTCAGAAAATGGGTATTTCCACAGCACATCCACGTGGATCCGCCAGAGGAAAGGAGGCACAGAGGACACGCCCACGAGGCCAGCAGGGCAAGGAGGGGGCCGCTGAGCTGGGCCGGTGTCACGGGGCGCCTCAGAGCTGCCACTGCCCCCGGCCTGGCCCTCAGTCACCTGTTCCAGGACCCCACGGGGTCACAACAGGTAAGTTTCTCAACTGCGTGTGACCCCTCAGAACCCGGCCGGGGCCCCGGGGCCGTGAGCGCCCAGTGACAGGGGTGCCTGGACTTGGTCGGATGCAGTGCTGGTGGCAGCGTGCCCACCGTTAGACGCGGACCCCTTTGTGGTTGCAGAGTCTCACCCTGTTCTTCAGAGCGAAGCCCTAGTGCTGAAATGACTGTGCTTAGCATCGCCACACTCATTATGTAATTTATTAAAGAATGTAGAAAAGGCAAAACCCCAACCTAAAGCTTAAAATAGCACCAGCAGCCACTCCTCACGATGACTGTAATCATTATGGACTGCAGACAGACGAATAAAAATGTAAAGAATTTAAATTCCTGCTATGATTGTTCCTGGATTAATCCAAAGCAAGAGGAAAACTGATAAGGAAAGCACAAGGTGTCCTCTGAGAGCTCCGACTCCGCGGCGGAGCCCCAGGCCAGGGCCAGGCCACTGAGCCCCGAACCCCGCGTCTCCCAGCCTCTCACCTGTCTCCCCAGGAGCCGAGGAGAGCGGGTGCGGCCCCCGAGGAAGAGGAGCCACACCTCGGAAGGAGCTCTTCTCCTTTAGGGCTTTTAGAGGAGCCTCCCCTCCGACAGGACAGCCGCGTGGTGTGATCTTTGAGGTGCGTCGGGCCAGTGTGCAGCGTGCCGTGGGTCAAACTGGGTTCCAGTAACGGACACACTGCCCCGAGGCCACTCCAAACCGCCCTGCTCCCCGCACACCCCGCGCCTGTTCCTGCGGCTCCGCGGCAGCTCCGGAGCCCTCTTTCCTGACGGCCTTTAGCTGCCCTGGCTGCCTCAGTGCCCCAAGTTGACTCAAACTGTTCCCCATTCGCGGTTGTTCTGACTTCAAGGTGGAGCTGGAGCCACAAGGTGCCAGATCTGGTGGATCAGGTGGGCGAGGACCCGCCCTTCCAGGGGCGGGCGTGGGCAGCGGTGGGTGACATGGAGCAGCAGCAAGGGCAGAGCTGACAGCCGCGACCCTCACAAGGGAGCGCCCCCTCCTGTCCTCCAGAAGGACCCCTCAAGGCAGGGTGGAAAACGCGCACAGTGGAAGTGTGCTAACTGGAATCTTCTCCACGAAGTTTTCACCGCGCACAGGAAGACCCTGAGGCTGATCCCTGAGCCACAGCATGCGCCCCCCCCCTCCCAGTTTTGTGGAACTGAAGATTGAACCTAGAACTGAGTTTTTCATTTTTTAATTTCATGACAGGGTCTTGCTAAATCACTAAGGTGCCCCGGCCTCAAATTTGTGATTCTCCTGCCTCAGCCTCTCAGGGTGCTGGGATTCCAGGTGCGCACCTCCAGGCCAGCCTGCATCCTTGCTGGATTCTAAACAGAAGGTAGATTATCCCAAAGGCGGCTAGAATATTTTTGTTTTTAGTGAAATGCATTGTATCTAGGAATGTAGATTCAGAGTAACAGATAAAACTCTATGAAGAACAGCCACACCCCCTGCAAGTCTGCTGGCCCAAGGTTTTGTGGCTCGAGTCAGGAGCGGAAGCTAAGTTCTCCTCTCCAAGGTCCTGCTGGCTGTGTTGGACCACAGCTCTCGGACCTCATAACTGCGCCTTTCAGCCACAGGTGGGTCAGGGCTCTAGCACAGACAGCTCTTCCCAAGTGCCTGAAAAAATCAACTTAATGACCCCCGGCTCCCGGCCTTCCATGTGCACTCTGGGTCTGGCAGGACCGCCTAGTCCAGGGCTGTGTGCAAGAAAGAGACACGGACACGGCCAACAACCAGGCACAGTGGGACACAGGGACGCAGGCCACACCTCGTCGCCGAGCCGCCCCAGCTGGGAGAAGCCAGGGAAGAAAGGGAGAAGGGGCCACCATCTGCATGTTGGAGCCCAGGTTGGAATTACGGGGGAGAGAGAAAGGCAGAGAAATATAATCCCAGGGCAGGGCCGCTGCAGGACCATCCGCACGCTGCTCCTCTGTGGTCCCAAGGTCTCTGCCGCCCTTCACCCACGGAGGCTGCCTGCGCTCTGTCTGCAGCGGGGGTTCAAGGTCAAGTCCATTCTCCGCTGTGGCCTCCTTGTCTTCCCCCTCCTCTCCTCCCCTGCCTTCCTCCTGGGTGATAAAGGAGAAATGGGAGGAGGCATAATAAGCCTGTCTTTCAAATGAGTGTGTATTGTTCTTCCCCCTTTGGACTGCAGGGACATCTGATGAGAAAGAACATTTCAAAGGATGAGCCCAGCGCAGCAGACTTTTCTTTAATTATAAGACGATTCGCTTGAATGACTCTGGTGCAAAGGGAAGGGAATTAGCATCCACCATCCTGGAAGAAGGACGCAGCCAACCTTTTGCGGTGGGATGAATGTGCTCCTCCCTGACTGCTCCGCATGCCCACACCCTGCTGCTGCTGATGGGGCATCAGCTTTCCAGAGAAACATCGGGGCCTCCCAGAAGGAAAGGGCACCTTCGCCCTCAGGTCCAAAGTTAGGAGACGTTGTCCAACCGCTTGACATGGAAACGTGCTCATCACGGTGCTTCCAGCTTGGGGAGGTGGACGCCAGGGGCCTGGCTCAAGCTGGGCAGGGGACTGTGCCGGGGGATGGCAGATTCCTGCGTCAGCCCATGACTTGGCTGCAGCTGCCTCAGAACTGATGTCCTGAGGTGAGGAAGGCTCGCTGGGCTGCAGCACGGAGCCGGCGTCCTGCGCGTGTCCAGACACCACACGTCCAGCCCGCTGCTCAGTGTGGCTGGTCTGGAACCCCAGCTGGCCTGCCGCTCACCCGGGGACCAGCGGGCTCCTCCTCTGGGACTGGAGCGGGGCAGGGCAGTAAGGCACTGACGGGAAAACACAGCGCTTCAGCTATGGAAGGCCAAGGTGAAAATACTGATTGAAGCTTCACTTTTTTCCTTGAAAGGAAAAAGCTGGTGAAGCATTCATCGTGTTACACAAAAGCTCCTAAAATCTGAACTGGCCTCCTGATGACCTACGCAGTTTCCCTAGTAGAAAGCTCTCTGCGACTCTCGTTGAGACATAAACAATAGCAAATCTCCTACAGTTTAATCATCTGACTGCAGACACTTAGTCCTGACTGCCCCACACAACGGCCGAGACCCCGTGTAGGTCACTGCACACTCACGTGCTTGTTCCTCTGTGCATGGTCTGTGATGCCTTCTGCATTTGCTAACTACACACACACACAGGTGCACACACACACACACTCACCCACGCATGCACCCACATAAATGCTACCCAGCACCTGAGCAGGGTTTTAAGGCCAAAGGGAACCATGGACCGCTCCTCGGAGGCCTGGGCTGCTCCGCCCTCCCAGCTGCTGTCCTCTGGCCGCTCCAGTGTCGTCCTGATAGAGCTCTCCTCTTCCAGTGAGGGAGACCCCTCTTCAGCAGTACCCCACAGCCCTGTACCATACCTGTCCTGCATTGTGTTGCAGTTCTGGCTTCATTTGGTTATTTACTTTGCATTTGTGTGACGTTTAATCACATCTTCTCCTGTCCATCTGGGCCCCTTCGGGTATGGGTCACGCTGTCTTTGTCCTCTGATACTGTATCAGTCAGGAACAACCAAGGAGAAGGACCAGGAGGCTGAGAAGAGGGCAGGGCCGATACAGAGGATCCCTGCCTGCAGCAGAGCCCAGAGACTCAGGCAGGGGCTGGCGGGACTTGGGACCCAGCGAGAACCAGGCACACGGGGAGCAGACAGGCCCTTGGGGCTGAGTGGGGCTGGGCACGCTCCTCGTGGGACCGAGGTCCTGACGGAAGGAGATCTCTGAGGACAGGGTCCAGGGCTTGGTGAGGAATGCGCTCCCTCAGGGTTCAGGAGCCCGGCCTGCTGGAGAATCTGTGACGCCTTTAACCCTGACTCCCCCAGCGCAGGGAGCTGGGAGCTGTTCCGAGAAGGTGCTGATGGGGACGCCCGTGGGCCCCCCCGTAACAGGGCTGGGGTCGCTGGGAGGTGCTGGGCACCAGGCTACAGGTCTCTGTTGCTATGGCCTGGGCTGCAGGAGGTGGTGGCCCCTGAGGCCAGGTGGACCTGAGCCCTGGAGGGGCAGGGTTTGTGCTCCTGTGACCCTGAAGGCCAGAGGGAGGGGACGCCCCTCGTCTAGGGTCCCCTCCTCGGCCGCTCAGTCTGACCTAGAGGTCAGCACAAAGTGTGGCAGTGCAGGTCCACTTTGCGGAGCAGACTGGTTTGCACCTACAGAGTGGTGACAGCAGGGTCCAACGGTATGCACTTAAACTCATTTCTAAAATGTAAAGCAGCGCACTAAAAAGAAGGGGCACACTCCCTTCGGGCAAGGGATAGACCTGACGTCCCTGGGCAATATTTCACCATGGAATTCCTCACGAAAAGTCACTAGCCTCCCGAGATGTAAACCAAAATATCAGCCCGCCCACCTGCCATCCCCTCTGCTGGCATCCAGTGAAGGATGTGTCCACGCCAGCTCTGAGTGGTGGCTGTGGCTCTCACTAGGAGTGGCCAAGATGCCCCGGGCTTTTTATCACAAGTGTGGTTCTGAGCACAGCAAACCGCCCATCAAGGAGACAAGCCAGACTTTTGGTTCTAATTTCAAAAATATTCAGCTATCAGCTTACTGATAAGTCATCACGAGATCTAAAAATAAAATACAGTTGTAGCCTTCCACTAATGATAGCATATTGTTTTACAACCTATTGTTCTAAATGCCTATTTTATGAGAGATGTATGGGCTACCTATCATGCTACAGTACACTTCTTAGAGTTATATTCAATAGTAATTGTCTGGGGCAAGTGTTTTTAACATTATATTTTCTGTTCTGTGATAATTTAACAAGATTTGGCATAGAAATATTAAGCCACTTTCTGTTTCTGTGGAAATACATTTTTTCATTAGAAAGTATTTTTATCTATGCACATTTCCTTCAAATTATTTCATTTATTTTATAATCTGTTCTGCCAATAATTTCATTTTTATGGTGTTGATCATAAGCTTTTCATAGTTTAAGAAGAAATCTATACAATATCAATGTAATGAAAAAATATCTGGGGAAGGGAGAAAATACATGTTTCTAGCATGTTTTGATTACAATAAAACTACTAGAAGATTTTACTTGTCTAGTGAATCGATCAACTAAAAACAATTTTTTCTTTTTAAACTTTTTATTTGCATTGTCATATTCTTAGCTATCGCCTACATAGAGTATTTTAGTAATACTATGTCTTAGTTACTTTCTTGTAACTTGACACCACAATTTAAAGGAGGAAGCATTTACTTTGGTTCTGTTTATAAAGGTTTCAGTACAAGGCAGGATGGCAAGGCAGAAGTTTCATGGCAGAGGAGAAACAGCCCATGGCAGGGGAGGCAGGAGCAGAGACAGGTCGAGAAGGCGGGAGGGGGATGACCCTTCCAGACCATGCCTCAGAGACCACTCCTTCCCTCCAAGATTCATCTCCCGGATCATATTTAGCTATGAACCCATCAGTGGACCAATCCACTGGTGCACATCATGCAATCATGATCCAATCATCTCCCTAATCCTCTACCCATGAGCACATGAGCCTGAGGAGACATCTAGGTAGAAACCACAATGTACCAGAACTCACTAATCATCTTGGCAGTGTGACAAAGAGATGAAAGGTTTTGCCATTTACAGTATAATCACCACCCTTTTAAAAAATGTGTAATTAAAAAAGGTAATACATTGTAAATCTCTAAGTGGAAGTGGCACTTAGAGATTAACAAAATAACAGAAAATAACAAAAGAGATTTACTGTGCTGTATAATTTTAAAAATTTACTTACAATGTAACCACACTTGAGTGATACCACAACAGCAAAACAAGTTACAAAGAGTAGCGAAAGGTCCACACCATGCTATTACAGAGCAGTTCATTGTTTCCTTCATGTTTTAGTTCTTCATTTTCTAAGTGGAGTCAGTTTCCTTTAATTTACACAATTTGTAACACTGACTGCTGTGCAGAGGTATTTATGACAAGTGTCTGTGATTTCTGGGACTCTTTTTTCTCCATCTTAAGCATAAGTTTCACAGGACCCGAAAGCCCAGATCGCCTGTCTTTCCTTCGGCATTTAGGGGCTGTTACTTCAGCTCCTTGTTTCACCCATTGGTGAAGACTCAGTCGTCAGTCTCACGGCTTCTCCAGTTGGGAAGTCCATCTTATTTTCTCCCTCTTTCGTTTTTCCTTGTGGGTTGTCTTTTTATCTTCGAATTTCAGGAGTTTAACCCTGATAGAACCAAGTGTATTTTGTTCAATTTTCTGTTCTTCTTGGTATTTGCTGACTGTCTTGGATATGTGGGGGATATCACTCCTCATGTTTGGTGAAAGTCAAATCATTGCTTCTTTACACATTCTCCCCAGCCATCTATCCATCCCTCGGAGGAGGCTGACCGCGGAGATGCGGGGCCCTGTGGTGCCCTTCCTCGGTCCCTGATGACCCCTTCACTTGATTTGTCTTGGTTTTCCCCTCCGATCATCATTCTAGATACTTTATTGAGCTACTGTCAAGTTCACTGGCACACAGTCTCGAGTGTCCGTTCTGATGTTGGCCTTGTGGGATGAGACCATTCTATATGGTGTTACGTATTTTAAGTAAGCTGTTCCCTGTGATCAGCTTTCTCTTTCCATCTCTCTGCCCCTGGCCGCATCTGACCACGCATCCTTTTGTCACTGGCCACCAGCTCCTGTGTGTCTTTCCAACCGTTTCCTGCAGGTGTCTCTGGCCACGGCCCATGCCCAGCTCCCCGCGGGCGCCCTCTCCCCCTCCTCCGCTTCCTTCTTCACGTTCTCTTTCATCTTCCCTTTGCTTCCCTACATTTTTGTTGTGTTTTAGTCTGTTTTGGAAATCACAGAGAGGAGAACGGAGGACGGTAGAGTCTGTACGTCACTGTTTTCGGCGTTTTGTTTTCGAAGAGTGTCCTTGTCCTCTCCTCACCTCCCACAGGACGGGACCCTCACCGGTTCCTCCAGGCTCTTCAGCACCAGGCAGGACCCATGGGTGAGGTCCCCGTCCTGCCCGTTCCCCCAGCACCCAGCCCACGGACGCGTCCATTCAACGTGTTGACCAGAGGAGTGAGCGGGGCTGTGCGGGGCCTGCACATCCGTGACAGAGGACAGCTTCGCGAGTCCCCAGCACCTTAGGAGCTGTGTAGTAATTAAGAGTTGAATGAACGTGTATAACATAAGGGTATGTTTTAAAAGCCGGTGCACAGGGTCGGGGATTTAGCTCAGTGGCCTAAGTGCCTTCCTGGCAGGCATGAGGTTGTGAGTTCGACCCCCAGTACCAAAAAAGAACGATAACAAGACATATTCACACACACACATACACACCCCATAAGCAACCTGCTGGTTCAGGGGACCGGCTAAGATGATAGCAACTAAGGTACATAAAGCAATTAAATGCTTATATTGTTTGGTTGACTTTGCAGGCCTGGGGTCAGCAATCTGAGCATCTCTTAGGAGGATGACAGTGTGCAATGTAGCAAATATGGGGCATTTCCTCCTAGCTTGTCTTTGAGGCCCAATATTGTTCTCACTGTTGTGTTTTATTCAATATTCTGTTTTGATTGGTTTTATTATGTTTTGGTTTTGGTTTGATTTTGCTATACCTGATGGAATGGACACCTACTGTGAAGATAACAAGACACACTATTGTAGCTAATGTTTTCTGAGTATTCTGCTTTGAAGTTCTGTACCAATTCTACTGCTTTGTTTTGATTGACTTTTTCTTTTTTGTTTTGTTAGATCTAACTATCTTTAAAATAAAATTAAAATAATAAAAATAAAAACCAGAAGCACAACTATAAACCCAGCACTCGGGAGGCTGAGGCAGGAGTATTACTACAAGTTTGCAGTCTGGGCTACAAAGTGAGTTCAAGACCAGCCTGAACTGCATGACAAGATCCTGTCTCAAAAAGACTGAAAAAAAAGAATCTATTTTAAAAGAAGAAATATTAGAATGAAACATTTCTATACTACAATTTTCCAAAATGCCAGGTATAAATTAGCAGGATCCCTGCAGTGTTTTATTTAGCCATCTTTTCTTTCACTTTAACATGATAATATTTGAATTCCTTCCTAAAGATACTGAAAAAAAAAAACAGATAAGTAATGATTTCTTTCTTTGTATTCAAGCGGAAATGTCCTCAAGATACATTGTCATGACTAAAATTCAAACAAAAAACTTCAACAACATATAAAACAGTTAATTTTTCCACAGTAATATTCAGAAAACCTTTTAGTAACTGTTGAAGGTGAGCTACTCCAACAGCCTCACTAGCGGCTTTCAAGGCACTTACCAACTGACTAACATCAATTTAAATTCTTTTAGAGGGGACTAAGTTGATAGGATAAGTTAAATCTTTTCAAAGACGAATGACCCGTCCAAGAGACAGACCCTGCACTACGCCTGGTAAATCTTCCCTGGACGACAGGACCGTACCACAGTGAGAGAGCTCCTGCCTCAGCGGCGGCCGTGCTGCTCTGTTCAGGGAGCGGTACCGAGGCAGGAGCCGTCGGCCCAGCACTGTGCCTGAAGGTCCTGCTCCCGCTGCGCGTTTGGATTCGGTGTGGAACTGAGGGAAGACAAGAGGAGATGACTACGCTGTGGGATAAAACGGTGCAGGCTTGGTGGAGCTCTCCCGTCACGGGGAAGACGCAGCCACAGGGAGGAAAATGCTGAAGAGGTCGGAAGCTGTGTTTCCTTGTGTGCTCATTCTGTTCTGCTTTTGAGGAACGGAGCTGCTGACCATGAAGATGCCCTGCCCCAGTCTCACAGCGATTTCAGAACCTCATGTGGAAGACCCGGCCTGCCCTTGGAGACCTTTACTTAGTTCGCACATTGATCTTTGGAAATCTCAAGAAGGATAAACGAGTCATTAGTAGGAAAATAGATGCACCTTACACCCATAATGTTAAGTGAAAGAACTCAGGCATGGAAGCTCAGACATCACATCGTTTCCATTACATGAGAAGACCCAAGTATGAACAGATCAGGAGGCAGAATAACGGACAGATAACAGGAAACAGGAGGTGGGGCCCTTGCAGAAGAGAAGGGGCCAAGAGACAGAGGGAGTGGAGGAGGACAGGGAGGGGTGCGGGGAAGACTGAGACGCACCACGCGTGAGCGTCAGCTTCCCGGGGGAACGCAGTTACCATGTACCGCACAAACGTACCCATGAAAGTGACAATTTAAATTTGAAAAGTCAGGGCTGGGGATTTAGCTCAGTGGCATAAGCACCTGCCTGGCAGGCGTGAGGTTGTGAGTTCGACCCCTGGTATCAATCAAAAAAATATGAATAAATAAATAAATAAATTGGAACAGTCCTCAAGTTCTTGCTATGAATTATTCTTAGGCTATGCAGAATAGGATAGTGATGTTTTTTAATTAAAAACTACATTATCCAAATTGCAGAGCTAGTGCTTTGTATTTGCCTATAAAATCAATACCTTAACCTTCAAATTAAAGCGGAAGGCTGCTCACCTACGGGAGCACCACAGGCTGGTGTGGGAGTCCCAGGCACTCTGAGAGGGAGGGGTCGGGGCTTTGCTGTGGGGAGTCCTGGGGACCCTGACCCCCGCAGGTTCTCCTCCACGTCCACCAGACTCTGCTTCATCCCAGGAGCCTCTGCGGCCCAGGGGTTCGCTCCCTGAACGCTGGACGAAGTCCCCAGACTAGTGACACTGTCATGCCGTCCTCTGCACCGTGTCGCGTCTGCAGACCCCAGGGGACAGAGGCTGTGACTGTGCTCCGAGCCCCCGTGCAGGGGACAGGCCTGCGCCGGGTGGCTTTGAGCAGACTCGAGGATGTGTGAGTGTGGGCCCGGCCACAGACCAGTGAGCGGAGCATGGTGGGATGGGAGCTTCCTACAGTGACTACACAGTCTCCGCCTGGAACTGCAGGTCGTAGATCTCTTGGGAGCACGGGAGCCGTGGGGCTTGCAGACCCCTGCCACCATCCCTTCAGGAGGACTGGGCCTTGCCATCCCAGAGGAGAAGCCAGCACAGGACAGTGAGAATGTGAAGGGGAGACCTTGGAAAACTGGGAGGGTAGACTCCTGCACACACCTCAGAGCCTTTTGTGTATGTCCTTCCTCTCCCTTCCCCTAGCAGGGAATCTCTGACAGGAGGCCAGGTCCCAGGGGCCCAGGGAGTTGACGTCAGCCCACGGCTTCCAGGTCTGAGGAGAAGCTACAGTGTCCCGAAGGAGTGGGCTTCAGGGTCTGGTGCTGGGGTCCTCTGCCCTGCCTCCCTGAAGCCTGGTGAGGAGGCCTAGTAGCTGACGGGGCCGCTCTGGGTCTTTCCTTCTGGACCTCTCCTTCCCCTTCCTGGGTCAGAGGGACCCAAGCACAGTCCATCCCGTCTTTCCTAGGTCACAGGCTAAGTAAGCCTCTCCTCCCCCATCCTGAGAAAAAAATCTTCACATTTGTTGAATGACTTAAGGATGGCTGCTTCTCAATGCCTCTGGATCACCAGTTTCAGCATTCAGGGATCTGGGGTAAATACACACAGGCCACGAAAGGCTCCTCTCATCACCCCCAAATCCCTAGTGCCATCTGTGGCAGGACCGTCCGTCCCCAGTGCTGCCCCTCACCTCTAGCTTCTGCACCTTCCTTCTTACGCCCATGTTTCTATCTACTCATGCCAATGCTGCATCTTCTCTCGGAGGGTGTCTGCGTGCGCTCCCTCCGGAGCCCGCTGGCCCAGATGCTGCCTGCGAACACAGCCCTGAGGGACGGTGGGTCCCTGCAGAAACCGGGCTCACGCTGGGCTTCGGGGAGAAGTCGGGCGGAGACAGGGTTCCCTTTCCCTTCCATGCCTTTGTTCAAGTGACCCCTCACACTGCGCTAGACTCTTCCACGTCTGAAGGAAATTCTGCAGAAATGTGTCTTTCAGTAAATTTGCACTAGAAGAATCCAGGCTCCCCTGGCTGCAGTGGGGCGGCAACCCTGCCTGGATTTACCACCCCCGCTCCCACAGAGCGCGGGACCGTGCACCCCGTGAGCACGCGGGCTCCCCGGCGGCCCCACGCGCGGCCAGACCTCAGGCGCCGAGCTTCGGCATGCGAGCCTCACGCATCCTCTATAAAATGCAGTGCTAAACTGCAGACGAGTTCTCACCAACGTCCGCACGCAGAGGAGCGCCGTGCACGCGGAAGACGCGGCGGGGCCACCGCGCCATCCTCGGCCCGGAGAGGGCCCCAAGTCTGCACTGACGGAAGAAGCCACCTGTATTCCACGGCAAAACGCCTCTAGAACACACATGCGATACATTTTATACGATTCAGAGTTTTTCCAACTGTCCGTGAAGTTAGGACTGGCATTTCCTCGGAGTCTGCACTTCGCTGGGAGGGTGGGGCGGCCGGGAGCGGCCCCGGGGAGCCAGGACCGCGCTCTCCCGCCCGCGCCTGGCCCTGGCTCAGGGGGAGCAGGAAGCCAGCTGCCCTCGGAGGCGCGGCGGCCCGGGGAGAGCAGACGGCGCCCGGCTCCCGAGGGTCCTCCCGCAGAGCGTAGCCCTCCTGGGCGTTGTGCAGGCTCCCAGCCCGGCCAGGCCGGGCCAGCACAGGTGCACGGGGGCCCCGGGCTCGCCAGCCGCCGCAGTGTGACCCGCTGGGTGACCCAGGGCCATTTCTCCTGGGCGTTTCGAGCTCCTCCTTCTTGTTGGGTTCAAGTTTCTTTGCTGAGAGAACTTCATTTCTCATGGCTCTGCTTTTTATATCTATATTCCGTGTTTGGCTTTAGAGCAAAGTTCCTCAAGTGTTAAGTAATGGGAAATGCATACTTTATAAGTGTGTACTGTGAATCGGTATTGGGGAACGCACTGATGATAATGTCATGGGCTTTTCGCAAACACCAAGAGTAAAACAACCTTTCCGCACCCAGCATTAAAATGAACTCCCATTATTCTCAGGGTAAAGAATCTCTAAATTAAATTGTGTGCTTTCTGTGTGATTTAACAAACTGGAAAGCAATTTCTCATGGAAACAGAAAAGCAAAGCCCTTTTAGGCTTAGGTCTCACCCGTTTCGCTGAACTCGGTCTGCTCAGCCCGTGCCGCGGGAACCAGAGCGGGGCGCTCGCGGAGCAGGGGCCCCAGTCGCTCTTCCACGGTGAGGACGCCCGCCTCAGCGGGACTGGGCTGACTTCACGAGCTGGGTTAAACACGAGCCGCACTGTGCTGTGTTCTCGCGGGACTAGCGGGTGCGTGCACGTGTGTGCGTGCACGTGTGTGCGTGCACGTGTGTGCGTGCACGTGTGTGCGTGCACGTGTGTGCGTGCACGTGTGTGCGTGCACGTGTGTGCGTGCACGTGTGTGCGTGCACGTGTGTGCGTGCACGTGTGTGCGCGTGCGTGCGTGCGCTCGTCCCGTGACCGCGGGGCTGACCGGTGCTCAGGCGTCCTCCGCGGGAGCTCCCGCTGTGGTGGTTTCAGGGCCGCTCTGCCCTCCCGCCAAGCCCCGGGGCAGACCTGAGATCTCCCGAGGAAACCCGGGCCCCCGGCCTCAGGATCCCGGCCTTAGCGAGCGGAAAGGGGGCGGGCAGGGCCCGGGCTGAGGCACGCGCTCCCCCGAAGCCCCGGAGGGCCCGGCCGGCTCCTAGGCGAGGCCCTGGGCTAAGTTGGCTCCTGAAGTGGGCAGGGGGAGAGGCTGCTGCGAGCGCGCGGGCCACCCTGTCCCCGATGCCCGATAGTGAGCGGCGGGTAAAGGTAGGGGATGCGAGGACCAGCGCGGGGACCTCCTCTCCACGGCCCCCGGGTCCCAGGTACAGGCAGTGTGGGCGCTCGAGCCACGGCCTCGCTTCCAAGGAGAAACGATCCAGACCCACTGTTTCCTCTGTTACCATTTAGAGCAGACGCTGCAGAACCCTAAAGGTGGAGAGCCTGGGTTGATGGCCGCAGAGCTCCGGCGGGCGGGGCGGGCGGCTGCCGGGCGCGGCGTGTTCGCAGCGCTGAGGTTGGGGCCTGGTGGGCGGCCCGGCTGCTCCCCGCTGTACCGCACCCGGCCCCAGCCCGAGTGCAGGACGGCTCTCCTCAGGTGACGTCACGAGGAGTTAGCCTCCAGGTGGTCTCATGCTGCTTTGCGTGTTGTTTGCTTAGCCTTCTATGGTCTTTGAAAGATATTTTCTTAGTTGTGTGTTTTATTTACACACTTACTCACCCATTTTGGCAAAGCTTACAGCATACACTCTTAAGATCCGCCAGCACTGATTGCCTCGAAACGCCATTGTTTCGTTCCTGGTTTCCGGAGTTTCTAGGCCTCGCTGTGTCTTCCGGGGCAAACTAAGCCGGGTTTGTGCAGCTGTCACCAGGGAAGGAGCTCGTCTGTGTCGTGGACCTCGGGAGATCCTGGTCCCGAAGGCGGCACCCAGTCCCAGAGAGCCGCTCCTGCTGGCCATCAGGAGGTGGTCACTTGCACCACCTGGCTGGCACTGTGAGCTGACCTGGCCTCCAAGACACCCTGGCTGGGCAGCGTGAGCCGCACACCATTCCCGGCAAGCTCAGGGCAGCCTGTGCGTCCCTCCAATCACACACTGTTTAGAAACTAGATTTGTTTTCCCTTTTGCTGACTTTGAAGTCAGGCGCACACACACATGCTGTGAATCTTCCCTCCCCATCAAAGGGCGTCTTCTCCAAGGGGAAGTCTAAGTGTCCTTTCACTGAACCAAGCTGAAGGGTGATGGGGAAACACACTGGACAGAAACTGGTCTTTCAACTCTGTGTTCCTTTTTCATCTCCACTGGAAAGTGAATTAACTCAAAGTTTTCCCCTTTTCTTTTCTTTTTTTTTTTTTCCAATGTATATTTCTAAGACCCTGAGCAAAGACTTTCATCTGGAAATTCAGAGACTAACCTCCTTAAAATGCATGGCGGAAGATCTGAATATCCATTCTGGCAGATGTGCCGAAAATTCCCTCTGTTCAATCCTATTTGAATTCTTCTCAGATAGGTTCAGAGAAGTTTTGCATACGGTGTGCTTATGGTCCCAGAGACTGAACTGCAGTTTTGAAGTCTCCTATTCATTAACTGGGCCACATGCATGGCGTGAAATGGAAGGGGAAGTCTGACCAGGGGCACCAGACTGATCTATGTCTTGCAACTGTCACCAAGGAAGCCTGTCTGATGAGGAATGTGGAGGTGATTACTAGGATGAATTTGTCAAATTTGAAACAGCATTATTTTGAAACAAAAAACTAAGCCTCTATATAAAGGATTTCTTATCATTTTGTAGACAAAATACAAACAACTAAAAAAGGAGAAAGAGAAGAAGAAGAAAACACACTAGAATTAATTCAATTTATGTCATCTAATCACATGCTATCTAATTCTCATCTACTCTATGCCTATCCTGTCCTTCCTACTCTACTCAGACTGCACTACAGCAAACACTGGAAATTTTGGGAAACAAAACAATAATTGTAACACCACCTTAGTGTAATGACATCACCTGAGGGGCCAGGGATCTGGCTCAGAGGCACAATGCCTGCCTGGAAAGCGCAAGGTCCTGAGTTCAGTTCCCAGTACCAAACCAAACCAAACAAAACAGCATCATCTGTCAGAAAGTGAATTTTTTTCCTGTTCCTGCAGGATTAAGACATTCTGAGCATATTTAAGGACAAACGTCAGAAGGTGCTGGGATGGTGAGGGACTGTTCTCCCAGCAGGTCAAGTTTACCTTGCACGGTGGCTGCAGGTTGGAGCCGTGAGGAATTCCAGAGGCAAGGGGGGAGCCAGAAGGGAATCGTTGCGGTTCAGATGCCATGTGCGTTTGTTCCAGTTCCCCACGATGCATGAACATCACTGTGCCTGATTGATATTACATATGTCAGTAAATACTACTTACTAAAAAAAGAACTTCCTCCTAACTCCCCTAGAAATGTTCATTAAAAGATAAGCTTTCAGGATCCTTCCCTATTTTTTCCCAAGGAATTTGTTCACTCCATGGAATGAAGCAGTTTCTTCCTTCCTCAGAGTGGAGCATCTCAGCTGTATCCCCCAGTAAGCTCCTGCCACTTCCTGGGTTCCTCACATGAGGCTTCAGCCCTGATGCAGTGGGTAACATCTATCTTGCATCACTCAGATCAGGGAGAGACTGGGGAAGGAACCCAATGCAGTTACCTCTCCAAGGAGGGGACACTCCCTGAGCTGCAGCTCCCAGGAGGCTGAGTACACCAATGTCTGGTTGGTCAGTTGAAAGGTACAGGTAGTGGTGATGGTTGGATAGATAATAAAACATGTCCTTGAGTTTGTCTCTGAGTTGTCTACTCTGTATTGGAAATATAAATATTACTGCGACTATTTTTAAGTGCCCTAAGAAAATTAACAACTAATTGCTATGGAGATTTGGGGAAGGGTAAGTTCCTCATTGTGTTAATCACCTTCACATCACTGATATGAAATACCTGACATCGATGAGAGAAAGAGCAGTGTCCTTTGGCCCACGGTGTCAGAAGTCTTAGTCCATGGTGTCCTGGCTCTGTATCAGATGCATTGTGGCAGAAGGGGGCAGTGTAGGACCAGAAACACAAAGTAGGGGAAGAAGGAGAGTAAAGGTATGCACTTCAAAGACAATGCAATGACCACTTCCTCCAGTCAGATCACTCAGTTGTGGATGCGTCACTGTTTGAACCCACTGATGTTAGCACTCTGAGAGCAGTCCTTTTCCAGAAGTCCATCTCTGGACAGTTTTAGATCTAAACCATAACACCAATGGTACAGGATAATTTGAGAAGGTACCATGAAGTCACTGCCTTTATCAAATGACTTAGAGTAATAGGACTTTAATAGGTGAGGCTTTGGGGCAGCTCAGTGGCAGGACACTTGAGTAGCATGCTTGAGGCCCAGGGTTCAATCACCAACCCAGGAAAGTCAGAAATAAGAGAGGAAGAAAGGAAAAAAAAAGAAAAAAGGAATGAAGGAAAGAAGGAATAAAGAAGAAAGGAAAAAAGGAAGAGAGAAAGAGAAAAAGAAAGAAAAAGAAAGGAAGAAAGAAAAACAAAAGAAAAAGAAACAATTTCTATAGGATGGAAAACCAAGCCACTGTAGAACAGGAGTCACTTCCATGAGGCAGTGATGTGAACACGCAGGTATCCTCTGCTGACTGAATCGTGTTCTGGTGTCTGCGGAAAGGCTGCTGAGCAGAGGTTTAGATCTGCGATGTCCCCACAGAGCCTCGTATGTTCAAAGGCGGGGCTCTCAACACTGGAGGATCATGGAGGTGCTGTGCTCATGAACAGGATACGGCTCAGAACTAACTGTGTGGCTGCAAGGTGAGGCCTGGTCCCAAGAGCCAGGTCACTGGGAGGTGACTGGACATCTCCACCTCCCTCCCTGGTCCCTGCCTTTGGCTGTTTCCTGCTGTCCTCCGTGAGACCTTCCACTGGAGCCAGCCAGCCGGGGACTGTCACTGTGCGTCACAGCACATCTGCCCTGTGTTCAGTTGTAGAAGTCAGGCATCATGTCTTGGTGTGAGAAAGCGACTGAGACAAACTAGATGGAGAGACACCGTGGAGACACTGGCTGTAAATTGGGGAGGTTTAAGGTGCAGGTGTAGTTGTGGATGCATTGGGAGTTCTCACATTGTAAGAAGAATGCAAAGGTAAGTTTAAGTTCACGTTTGTCTGGAAGGATTCTCAGGCATACCTGAGTGTCTCATATTGTTTATGCTTATGTATGCTGAATGACTGTAGAAAAATATCAGCTCCAAAGTACGGCATAATGATTTGAACTTCTGTGACTTTCAGTCATCTGATGTTTGCAGAAGTACCCTGTTCTGAGGTAAGAAGCTGAGAACTATTACCAAAGAATATGGATTAGTGTATCAAAATTTACAAACTATTTCATGCTTAATAACCCATATCTTATAATGATCATCGTCCTTCATTTGTGATTCTTGTGTTACCAGCTCTGTGAGTTCTTTGACTTGTGAAAGATGGAAATCAGGCATGAGCAGCATGAGTTAGTAAGGAGAAAGAGTTTACTAGACTTATACGAGGTGCAGAACACAGCTGCCCCATATTAGAGGAGCCCATTAAGGGACAGCAAAGCCAGGAACTGCACAGACGGAGCAGCCCGCACTTGGGCACGGGGAGGTCATTTCCCTGTTTCGTGAAAGCACAGCGTGTGTTTGAGGAGTGTGACATTCACACCGCGGGCACACATCGGCTTGGAGCCCGGCAGCCAGCGGCCCCATGGGCGTCTCTCAGCACATGGGTGAGGGTCTCCACTGGCTTCAGTCACGTCTCTGGGGCAAAACTGAATCACGTAAGCTCACAAGGCTTCTGTGTGTGTTTCAGCCAAAGAAGGGGTGAAGTATGGTGACAGAGTCAAGCTTGGGGTCTTTCAGGATTTATCTCGCACAGGCCGTGGGGCAATGTTGGTGCAACTGTGACTGGCAGTGAGGCACGTGTGTCCTTCCCTTTGGCTGCCAGCTCACACACTTGGTGCAGCCATCACAGTGAGCTCCGTTTTTCTGTCTTGCTCAAGTCATAGATTTCCTGAAATCCCAAGGCCTCTTTCTTTGGCAAACACAGAGCTGTGATTTGTCATAATACTTTGTAAACTGGCACAGTTCAGTCGAAGGGATCCTCACATGGACCATGCCTCCTCTCCGGAAGATGGGAGCCAGAGTCTGCGCCAGGGTGGTGGGAGATGGAGCCAGCAGAGCACGCAGGAGAGGAGACAGACCAGAGCTATGAGCTCTGATCCGGCTGGGATGGGTACTGGGCAGCAACGCAGCATTTGTGAGGAGGGGACTCATTGTGGGTGGGACTCTTGCCGAGTCACTGGCCATGATGGGGGAGACCTTTGACCCAGCAGCAAGAGGCTGGGAAGGGTGGAGTTCCTGAAGCCATGGGTTCTCCAGGAGCCACCAGAGAGAAGAGTGTGGGATGCTCTGGATCCAGTAGGAACCCACTGTTCCAGGAAGGACCACACCCATCAGTCAGTGAAAGGGGAGCTGATGTACCCTGCACAGAGCCTGGCATGAGGTCTCAAACTACCGAAGTCCCCTGGAAAAGTCAGCTCTCTCCAGAAAACTTCTGTATAGTCGTGGGCTGCAGAATATCTTTTGGCAAATGGCAGACTGCATACATGATAGCAGTCCCTAACAGTAAGGCAGAGTTTAAAAATTCAATTTTAGAAAAGAATTCTATTGTAGGGCCATAAAGAACAATGAAGCATGTTTCCAACTGGTAACAATAAATATCTGGAAACCAAATAAAGAAAGCAAAGTCACTATCTAGAAATTAGTGCAAGAAGAAAGATGCACATTTTCTCCACTGAAGGTTTCAAAATACTTTCGAGAGGAAAATTAAAGCCTGATGAATGAAAATACATTCCATCTCCATGGACTGGCGGTGCAGTGTTGTTAATGTGTCATTTTTATTCAAATTGATACAGGAAGAGTCAATTGATTACCAGTCCAAATTTCAGCAACTTTTTATCTCCCAGTGGAATCTGATGAGTGGATGGCATCATTTATGAAGCAATTTGAAGGACATGAAATGGGAAAACTCAATCTTGTCACAGAGGAACACAAGGAGAGGGCTTACATATCTTATTCATAGTAGGATGTGTTTCTGCTACTGACAGAGCTAGTTATTTGCCAGTATTTTCCATGCACCAATTCAGAAAGTGATTCTTAACTCATTCAGAGACTGGAATCCTTCAGAGCAAGTTGTTGAATAAAGTTACTCAAGCTTGAAATCAATGACAAATACATGGCCAGTAATCTCCCACAGAGTGGAAAGTTAGAAATATGCTTCCAAGTAAATGCCAATTCAAAATCCAGAGAAAAATGTAGGACACATATTTTAGTTTTTTATTTTAAAGAGAATAAAACAAAACAAAACAGAATAAAGCAAATCAAAACAGAACAATGCAAGTGATACAGGACTTCACAACAAAACAACAAGAAATCAGCAATGGCTACCATAATGTCTCTCGTTTTCTTTCAAATAGCTAGCTATACCATCACACATAATAAAATCAAACAAAACAAAACAAAACAGAATAGAACCAATTAAAAGAATGAAAGCATAATAGGAATTCAAAACAAGATAATAGGAAATCAACAATGGTTACCGTAATATATCCTGTTATCTTCAAAATAGCTGCCCATACCATCAGACAGTAAAATATAACAAAACAAGACAGAATAAAACCAAACCTAACAAAATTATAAAAGCAATACAAGAATTCAAAACAAGATAATAGGAATTAACAGTGGTTACCACTTTCCCTTTTTAGGCATTTCCTCCCCTATCATTTTCATAATATCTATTGTGCTTTTTGGATCCCACTAACTCCTTCAGTTTTTTATGGTGAAGAGATAAGTTGGTGTTCACTCGTGTGAGTCCAAACCATTTCACCATGAGCATAATCTCCAGTTGCATCCATTTACATACAAGAGCCTCAAGATTATCCTGCTTTATAGCTGGGTAGCTTTCCATTGTGTGAAAATACCATATCTTTCTTATCCATTCTGTGGTTGATAGGCATGTTACCTTTGCTTTGTTCTGGTCTCCTGTCATGTGGAACAATCTCTCCTTTGATTTTCAGTCTATGGATTTCCTTTTGAGTTTAATGTGTTTCTTGTACACAGTATATTGATGGATCTTGTTTCTTGATCCATTCTCCCTGTGTTTCTTTTTATTGGTGAATCGAGGCCATCTACATTAATGGTTACAACTGTCATGCATTGGTTTGTCTCTGCCATGCTATCTTCCTGCTGTTGGCCTTTCACTTTTCTCCTTCATTCAGTTGTCTGTCCTGTTTGGTATCCTCGTCTGCTGCTGTTTCTGGAGCCATGGTCCTCTTTGTCTGTCTCTAGAATGTCCTTCAGCACTTTCTTTGGGTTGGTTTGGTGGTCATGAATTCCTCAGTTGTCCTTTATCATGGAAGTATCTTATTTTTCCATCAGTTTTGAAAGAGTTTTGCAGAGCACATCAATCTGGGTTGGAAGTTGTTTTCTTTCAGGATTTGAAACACTTCACTCCAAACTCTTTTTGACTTGATGGTTGTGTTGACAAGTCTGCCATGATTCTGACTGGTTTTCCTTTATAGGTGATCTGTTTCTTTTCTCTAACAGATTTCAATATTCTGTTCTTGTGCTGAATTTCTGGGATGTTGATTATTATATGTCTGGGTATAGATTTATTTTGGTTATGGCTAGTCGAAGTTCTATATGCCTCATTTATCTAAATGCCAGATCCTTTTCCCATGTTTGGAAAGTTTTCTGCTATTTCTTTTGTAAATAGCCTTTTTATTTCATTTGTATTGAATCGTGCTTCTTCGCTGGTACCTATCACTCTTAAACTGTTTTTCTTTGCATCATCTTGCAGCATTGAATTGTTATTTTCTGGTTCCTTGTTATTTTTAAGAGATTTTTCCTTTCATGATCACTAGCTGAAATCCTGTCTTCTAGGTCTGAAAGTCTATCTTCAGTCTCTTTCAAGCAGTTTTGCCAGCTTTCAATCAACTTTTTAATTTTCTGGATATCTCTTTGAATCTGCTTCATGCACTGTAATTCCTTCCTATATTGTTCATTCAAGGTTTCCATCATTTTCCTATTCTCCTCTTACTAACTATGTCTTCTTTAGATATGCTTAGCAATTCTTTTATTATGTTTGTGATTTCTTCTTTTACCTGAGACATTATTTCTGATCTGATTACTTTTACAGTCTCATGAAGTTGTTTCTTTACTTCAGTTGCTATCCTCTTGGAGATTTCAGAGGTTTCAGGTGTGTGACTTCCATTTTCTTCCACGTCGGTATCTCCCAGACTTGTTCTGTGTGGGCTGGAGGTCTGAGATTGCCTTTTGCTCCTCCATCTTGACATTCTGCTGGGTTCCTCCCAACAAGCTGGTTGTGGTGTCTCATGCACTTCCCACATTGGCTGCGACTCCATGGTGTAGGAGAATGGGACAGACACCTGGGTTTCTGTGAACCCACATTCCCAGGGAGGTAGCAGGGCATGGGGCAGGCTTCTCCAGACTGTGCAACTATACTGGGGTTTCCCCAATGGCCAGGAGTGTGTGGTGGTGGGGCTGCTTCTTCTCTCAGCCTGTGTGTCTACACCTGGAGTCCCCTAATGGTGGCAGGCACATAGGGGTGCGTTGTCTGATTCTGCCATTGTGTGTTGGCTGTCTGAAGGAAGCAGTGGTCTCCAATGGCAAACTGTGGGTGCAGGGACATACCTGGT
The DNA here is from genome assembly GCA_004363535.1 of Dasyprocta punctata. Lineage (NCBI taxonomy): Eukaryota > Metazoa > Chordata > Mammalia > Rodentia > Dasyproctidae > Dasyprocta > Dasyprocta punctata. Next base: position 33,250 of record RJWM01003272.1, on the reverse strand, counting down.
GTGTCTCCCTGCCCTTGCTGGCTGCCCACAGGAAGCAAGTCTTCCAGTGGCAGTGTCTGGCTAGCAGATGCAGATCTGGCTGGGTCTCTTTGCCCGTGCTGGCTGCCTGCAGGAAGCAAGCCTTCTACAACACATATTTTAAATTAAACAATGAAATTTTAAAATATCAACATGTGTAGATGAATGGAAATTAATGTTCAGAGGGAAATGTATAACTCTAAATAAGTGTATTAAACAACAGTAGCCTGGAAGACTAACTTAACATGAGTATCTGGAAAACTACAGCAAAATGAAAGTAATATATAATAAAATGAGGGTAAGAGCAGAAATAAATGAAACAGAAAACAAGCAGAATGTTGTCTATTCTTACACAGATTTGCTTAACTTTCAAATAGTGTTTTGTGAGTATGGAAAGTTTCACAATGAAGAAAACTCAGTATAACACACATGAAAAAATAGCATGTATGTGTACACATAAATACATGTGTATGCATGTGTGTACACATATGTGTGTTTATATCTGAAGTATGATGAACACATACAATTATTATATAATTTAAAATAATTCATTACAGTAAAAGACACATTGTCAGTACTTCCCCTAAAAACTTGCCTTCACTTTGAAAAATTCCATCATTCCTTCTACTTTCTGCAGCAGCTCTGGAGTCCTCTGTCATGAGGGTCTTTAGCTGCGCTTTCCTGACTGCCTTAATGTCCTGAATGGATTCAAAACATTTCCCTTTCATGGTCATGTTGACTTTGGGGAAGAGCCAGAGGTCGCATGGTGCCAGACCTAGGACCAGATCTGGTATATTCTTCAACTTTACACTGTCTCTTCAGCCACACATTCCACCTCTTACTGGGTTACCAGGCCAACTAAACTTGTGCTCCTGCTGAGAATATATATTATTTTATTACAGAAGAATACTTGCTGGATTAAAATTATTTCTGTGTTTCATAATCATTCATTGGTCAGTACTTTGATCTCACACATGATGCTGTTCATTTTTGTATCTATTATCTATCATTTATCTGTCACTTAACGCCATTTAACTTATCATTTAAGTATCTTTGTTCATTAGAGAAAACAGTTTGGTTCTATGTAACTTACTGTATGTTAAAGAACCTTCAAATAATAATAAATTCTTTTTCATCCCAAGTAAAAAGCATTTATTAGTAATTAAAAGAGTAGAACATCAGAAATGATTAAAAATCATAGAGGATTTATGTGATACTCATGTTCTAAGCAGTTTATATCCATTGCCTAAACTGGTGGGGGAATTAGTCAACTGATGATCTAGCAAATGGTTCATCAACAAAAGACAAATCTCACCCAGTTCTAATGGTCAGTTAGGTTTGTATTCAATAAGGCAATAACCTCCCTCACCTTTTGGGGTGAAGAGGTAAAGATGCCATTCAAAGGAAGAAATGCAACAATTTTGCATTCCAGTTTCCCTCAGGTACACATTTTAAATTCACCTTCGGTAGGCCAATGCAAGCAGCTGGGTCACAAGAAGCCAGAACATAGATTGAGGACGCTGATTATAATCGTGTTCGTCTTACAGAAAGCCTGACTGGAGGTTAACAGAGTTGCAGGGAAATGAGAGTGAATGTCTACATGCATTTTGTTAAGGAAACATGGCCTTTTAAAATTCAATTATGTATCTTTTCTTTTCTTTCTTTTTTTTTTTTTTTTTTTTTTTTGTGGCACTGGGAATTGAACTCACAACCTTGTGCCTGCAGACAGGCGCTTAAGGCACTGAGCCAAACTCCCGGCCCTGGTTTTTTGAGGCAGGGTTGCACTGTGTAGCTCACGCTGGCCTTGCGCTGGTGTTGTAGCCCAAGCCAGCCTCGAACTCACAACGCTCCTCCTACCTCAGACTCCCGAATGCTGGGATTGTATCTTTTCAGTAAGGATATTTAACTCAATTTTGCTGATTTGTCAAAATGGTGTATAATGAATCATTTCAGAGCTCCAAATTAATTATAGCATAATTCTGAAATCTGCCCATTTTAAATTATACTGGAAAACAAATCCTTATTCTTTATTTTAATATCAACCTTTTAGGGTGTTGATCAACCAAAATGTTGGCAAAATATGTGTTACTGCATTTCAAGTTTTAGTAACCAATTAACAAAATGGTAGAATCATTACGGTTTCTTTGTGCTTTAATCTTACTGACCAGAAGAGTGTGATCAGATTCAGAATTAGTGGTGTGTGGTCATTGTAGCTCATATACTTGCTTTTCCGAATTTTCTCCACTTTTCCACAGCTTTCTTCTTCTTCCTCCCACGGCCACGTCTTCCTCGGGGCAGTGGTCGGCCTTGTTACCGCCGGCTGCCGATGCTGTGCACGTGTGCGGTTGTCACGGTGATTGTCCCATCGCCCGCTCGCTCCGCTCCCGTAACGTGCCCTCTTGCCTTTGCGTGGTTTCCGATCCGATCAGAAGCATATTTCTCTCCCTGACCTGGACAGTGAACACGTTTCTTTCCAGAAAGCATATTGTGGGCCACACTTACGTTATCCCTGTGCTTAGCCAGATTAGAACGGTTTTCTATAAGCAGCAACCATTTCTGTACTGTGGTCTCCCTGGGTCTGTGGGCCTCTGGCACTGGCTATGAGGGGATTGATGGGGTGGGTGAACTCACTCTGCACTAACCATGGTGCCCACTCTAGTCATTAGCAGAATGCATGGCACACAGTGTGTTCAGACAGTGTCTGATGGATGACAAAAGATTTACCCCATGAAATTCCTACAGCCCTAGGGCTGGCTGTGATGCTCCTAGCATGAGCATTTGGACCTTGTGAGGCACCTCAGAGCCCTGAATTTCCAGTCCTGCATGAGATAATGAAAGCTTAAGTGTAGTGCAACACTGCATTTGGGCTTGTTTCCTTTGGCGCTAGGTTACAATAAAACACCTGCTCCTCCGGACCTCATTCCGTGGTGTGTGCATTCTACTTCAGAGAAACTGTGAAAATACTACATTTTTGACAAAGAATGGCAATAATAAAGAAAAGTTATTTTCCCTTAAGAATGTTAGAAATTGCAGTTTTTACCAATTATGCTTTTTATTTCTAAATGCCTTAGTAAAAAAAACAAAAACAAAAGCAAAATATCAACAGCCATGAAAGAATAAGCCTGCATAGTCATCCTGGGACATTTATTTTATTCCAACTTTATTATAAAAATAAGTGTGCTTCTATAGTTATAGCATTTGAAGCTTTCTGCCCATAATGGCAAAATATTTCTTTTCAAAAAATGTATTACTTAAAAGGGGCAATTTTCTTTAAAGGAATTTCTTTACAAGCTTGCTTTTCTTTTGATATTGTACTTTAAGTGTTAATTTTACTCCAGATGCATAGTTTAAAATTCAGTCACATGGTTCATCCTACCTTCCTTTTTGCTTTGAGTAGTTTTCCTCATGGAGTACACGCCTACGGACAGCGTGCCTGCTGCCTGCTATCCGCTCTCTCCACTGGGCCAGCCAGTTCTGATTCTTGGATACTTTCTTCTGGTGTTACCGAAAAGCTTCCAATAAGCTAATCAAAAGGCCCTGCCAGCTTGGCGTGGTGTGCATGCTACTTTGGAGGCTGAGGCAGGAAGACTGGAAGTTGATGCCTAACCTGGGCAATGTATCAACCTAGCGAGCCCCCGTCTAAAAATAAAAACAAAAAGACCTAGGGATGCAGTTCAGTGGGAAGGCCCTGGTCAGCTCCCAGTGCCATGAACAAAGAAAGAGGTTTAGAAAGAAGGAAGATAGGAAAGAAGGAAGGGAAGAAGTTATACCGTAGGGTTGTTGGGTTTTAAGCTGTACAAACCTACTTACTGCTTGAATAAAATGACATATAAATTCACACTGTAATATAAATACCACTGGAAAGCACACAGAAGCATGAACGTGACTGATGTTAGGCAAACTGCAGTTAGAATTGCCGGATGGTGGCGACAGAGGAGCCACCCACACAGACAGCGTTGCCTCCTGGCCTGAGCCCTCCCAGGCTGGAAGCCCACCACGCTGCCATGGGTCAGTGTCAGTCTGCTGGCCTCAGACCCCTGTGTCACTGTGCTGATGACACCTGCCTAGCGGGGCTGCACGAGACAGCGGGTCAGGGAAACCTGGCCCTGCACGGCCCCTGCACAGGTGCTCAGGACATGGTTACCTGCTCGTTTGCTTTGGTTGAGTCAGGGAACGCTTCTGCAGTTTGGGTCCCAGGACTTGGTGTCCGGGCCACTCCAACAACTGAGCTGCTGTGATGTCTGCGCTATGAAGGTGGGTATGCCTGCAACATGGTAGTGCAGTGAGTTTAGCTCTTACAGGAAGATGCCCAGAGCAAGTCAAGCAGAATGTCTTTCAGCTTTTTGAGAGATCTCCATACAGATACAGTGATTGAGATGAGTAAAGAAAATATTGTATATATATGCATTATATATACATATATATGTGCATATACAATAGATATTACTTAACCATAAAGAAGGATAAATTTGAGTCATTTTTAGGAAAATGGTTGGGATCCTGAGACTATAAATGCTAAATGAAATAAGTCAGACACCAAAAGTCAAATATTCCACAGATTCTCTCTTATGAGAGACCCATAATATAAATAATTCGAAAAGCAAAATAAAGGAGAAATGGTAGGAACCAGGAAATGGACTCCAGAGATGGGAGGGCGTTTGGCAAGAGTGGAGAGGGTAGCGGGGAAGTAAAGCGAACAAGACGCAGCCTGCACGGGTACCAGTTCCTGAGAGGAACCGCCAGGCACCGCACATGTTTGCCAAGACCGCTCAGCAGCACAGCGCCTGCCTGGCAAGCGCAAGGTTCTGAGTTCGATCCCCGGTACCAAATTCATAAATATATACATAAAACAGACACGATGCTATGTCATTCGGCCAGCAAGCTTATGAACATTGTTCAGCAGTGCTGACATTTTACAGCAGAGCTTGGCAGAAATAATGGGTTCCAAATCAAAGAATTCAGAGACTAGAATTGAGAGTCCCTAAACCATTTCAAATCTGATCACCCCCAAATTCAGCCTAATGTCAGAAAATAAACCCAAGCACTGCTACTGTTTCTACCCCAGGCTCTCACATTGGCTTTTTATTCAGAAAGTAAGTGGCACAGATGTCGCAAAGTAGCATTAAGCCGGAGCCGCTGTTACACTGTGCCCTTCGGGGACGGTGAGAAGGTACACAAGCTGCAGCTTGGCTTGTTTGTGGCGTAATTTAGGGCCTCATAATGCACTGCTTTTACTCTCAGAGACCGGAGCAGGTGCTTCGTTTCCGACTGGCTTAGGATGCAGGGAGGCCCCTCCCAAGCGCAATCTGAGAGCGCTGCTGACAGCGGGCGGCCTTGAGCGGGCTTCCACCTGCAGCAGCACCTGCCGCGCCCCACTCTGCAGTGGGGCCGGACCGGCTGGGGCAGAGGCGGGTTCTGAAGATGGAGCAGGCCGGCTGGCACCTGAGAGCAGCCACTGACGCACAGGCGGGCCCTGGTGCTCTGCGGTGTCCGGTGAGCACCTGTCTGTGTCCCTCTGTGCCCCACCAGGCTGCTGTCTCCCCTTCAGAGATGTGCAGGGTGAGGTAGGGGTATCACTGCCCAGGCCCTGAGGGCTGTGGAAATGGCACAGAAATAGCCAAAAGTGAAAAGCACACCTTTTGGGGCGAGTTGATAAGTTGGAGTAATTTTGGCTTCCAGTTGAATGCAAGGTATAAAATTCTGCAAGCCTCAGTGTTTTGCTGCTGAGTTTGCTGGATGGCCGGTGGTGGGATGGCTCCTTATGTAACAGGCCTGCGAGTGTGGGCAAGCTGCACTTTTGTGCCCGTACCTGGAGAAGCATTTAATCCCGGAGAATCAAGTAAATGTAGAACCAAACAACTGCTCTTCCTCTTGGCTCGGAAGAGAAGCTCTGTATTTTTGAACACGTAGTTGTAAAGAGGATTATGCAAGGTCTGCATGACAGCACAGTATACACACCAGCCGCAGAAAGATTCTCAGAGGCAAGTTAGTTATCACCCGTGAGAGACATCAGGTCCCAGAACGTCCCCTCATCCCGGAGATTTCCTGCGTTTCAGCCAGCGCGTCCTCACCTCTCGCCTCTCCTCCTGGCTGCTGGTTGCCAAGGCCCAAACACTGCAGGGGCAGTGGAGCCCAGGAAGTCAGGGGCCCCAGCTCAGAGCAGGGAGAGGATTGGACCCGGATTGGGGCTCAGACACGACAGTGGCTGTCAGAACTCACGGGGGTCCACTGTAGGCCTAGAGCGGAAGACAGACCTGGCCTGATTCAGGGCCGCAAGCTGACTGGGGAGCCCTGTGTGAAGATTGTGTTTCCTCTGAGGACGTTTGTGCAGAGACTGAGGGTCACCGCGCATTGCCAGGCAGCCTCCCCTCCGGTGGGTTCGGAGCTCACCCCTGCTGCTGCCTCGGGAGCCGCCTGGCCAATGCAGGATTCCTTGGCCACGGTAGCAAGCATACTGTTACATGCCCATTCATTAAGACAGTCCATTTCAGGGCCTTAATAGCTGCCATTAAAATATTTTCAGCAGTATTTTGAAACAGCCTTCTTTTGAAAGTTTTATATACCCTTAACTTTTAGTCTATCATCACTGCTGAATTTTCCCCAGATATTGTCATATAATCCCCATTAACACTCTGTCATAAATTAACACTTCATTAAAATATATAATCGTATTTAATCCCTTGCTTGTTTCCCTAAATTCCTCGCTATTTATTAATAGAAAACAAAGAATAATATTTGCATTTTAATTGGCTCTTTCAGACCTAAAGATTCTGTGTTCTTGCCTTTCTGTCTGTTCACAAACAGTGGCTAAGTCCCCCATCCATGAAAACATACCTGGACTCCATGATCGTTTTACCTTGCAATTTCTCACTAAACTGAGGAAATATTTGTAGAGCTTTTATTCCTTTGCTAAAAGCACTTTTAAATTACTGCTGATGCTTCAGAAATGCACAGTGTATTAAGATTCAAATTCATTGCCTCACCATTCAAAATTCACGGAATCCTGTGGGGAGTGGGGACCACATCACAATCAGTGGGGTGTTAACCGAGCCTCCCGGGGGTTTAGCCACCTCATCACTTTGCACAAGTGGATTCTTCCACTTTATGCTCTACACAGCTATCAATACCTCTTCCATAGGAAAGGTGGCCCAGGGCTTTCTACTGCTGGGGCGGCAGCTGCGGTGACAGCCGGCTCTGTCCCACCCCTGCCACCCACCAGCCTCAGCACCTTCCTGTCAGCCCACAGAGCCCTGTTCGGCGTGTGACTCTAGGCCATTTTTAAAGACTTTCTGGAACCCTGAAGTTAATGTGAAACATCTGACCAGGAGGCATTGTCTCATTTAGCTTTTAAACTATCCAAACCATCACTCCATGCAGGGGAGTGACTTATGCCAACTGATGCCAAAGACTTGGTGTGACTCACACCCCAGTTCATACCATTCAAACACCACTGGCACATAGGCAGAGACTTACCATTCAACAGAATGATATTTTATGAGTTCCAGGTTAAGTATAGCACTGATTCTTAAGTAACAGAACAGTCAAACATTGACTTTGGGTTATTTTGTTTCTAAAGGATGATAATTATTTGCATCTCTGCCAGAAAAGAATGAAGTGTATGAGTTAGTTTCTCTGTCTCCATGGTTGAAAAATAGCACATTGCACTAAAGAACACAATCCACATTGTCCAGGTGCAATACCGCCTGCTGGGCATACGGGAAGGGGACTAAGAGATAAAGGTGGGGCGGGAGAGGCCAGGGCTTGAAGGAAAGCAGGAAGGCGTGTCCCGGGCACACGCAGACTCTGGGGAAGGAGCGCAGCCAGCGTGCACTGGAAACACGGACTAGTGAAAACGCATTGCTTGCGTCCAAGTTTCAGGCAAGTTTTTGAGAAAACATTTGTTTTGACAAGTTAAAAAAACAAAATGAATGGGTCGGGGGTTTAGCTCAGAGACATAAGCGCTTGCCTGGCAAACGCGAGGTGGTGAGTCCATCCCCATACCAAAAAAAAAAGAAAAAAAGAAATTCTACAACTGTTAAAAAAAATGAAAAACAGCAAACAGAAGTAGTGGTGAGCGGAGCGCAGGGTGAGGTAGGAGGAGTTCGGGCATCAGCCCCCTTCCCGCGGCCTCCTGAACACAGGCCCAGGTGACTGGCGTTTGCAGTTTCCTTTGATAAGAGCATCGAGAATAGAAGTTTTACTGGGAAAAATGTTTTTGATTCATAAAAAACCATGTGGACAAACAGCAGGAAGAAGAACTCGGGTAGCTCAGTAGGGAGGCCCTGGGTTCATCCCCCATACTGAAAAACAAAAACAAAAACAAAAAAACTATGGGCTGTAAACTATGGAGAGAGGCAGGAAGCACCAACTGCACCAAGCCGTGCTGAGCGGCCCCCTGCCGTTGAGACGCGATCCTGGGATGAAGCTCCGTGCTGGATCAGCAGAACCTGGGAGACGAGCCGGAACGCGGTGCACCAGGATGCCGGTGCAAGGGGTCGGGAGGAATTCAGACCCCGGCAGGGCTATCCCTCGCCACAGTGGAGCCCGCTCCGTTCCTGCACCTGTCCCACCCTCTCAGTGTGCCTGTCGGGGTCCCCTGTCCTCTGTGACCCCCAGGCTGGCTCGCGCCTGGTGCTCCAGCATCTCCCCGCTCCCCTGGCCTGCCTTGTCGCCTGAGCAGCCCTTGCCACCCCTCCCAGCACAGGACTTTGGGTCTCTGTGAGACACAGGAGAGTCTGGAGCTGGCTGGACACTGCAGTGCCCTGCACTTCTGCATAGCAGTTAGGCGGGAGTGTGCTTGCTGAGGAGTGCTTGCTCTTTCCAGGGCTAAGTCCTCCTCATCTCTAACCTGAGGCAGCTGGAGAAAGGGGTTGGCCCCTGCAGGGTCAGCAGGGTACCCTCGGGATCTTTCCCCAGCCCAGATCCCTGCCCCCTTGCTGGGGACCCTGAGGTCCCTCGAGCTGCTGCACCCCTCTCTGAGCTCCCTCTGCACTGGGACCTGTGGATCTCGCGGCTTCAGCAGAGCTCCTGCGCCCCCGCCCTCCCTGAATGCCTTCCTCATCCCTGCTGACCCTGCTGTCCCAGGACAGCGTCCAGCAGCCTCGGCCCTTGGCCACTCCTTCTCACTGCAGGGCAGGGTGGGGTGAATCACCCTCCACCTGGGACTGCTCCCCATCCCCACCCCCGCCTCCAAGCATTGGCTTTATGTCACTGCTCTGTGAAATGTGTCATTTCCTAGAGTTAACACATAATGAAAACTCGATTGTTACGGCACTGCTAATGCACAATAAAACCCCACCACTTGCCTTATAAACACTGCTTGTTAAGGTCCTTGGCAGCTACTTAAAGGAGGGAGAGATATATTATGGCTGCCTAGCTTTCCCAGCTGAGCCTCCGGGCTCGGCCTCTGTATTACTGCTCCCACGAAGGCATCCTCCTCGCTCTGCTCCTGTCAGCACATCTACAGCCTGTAAATAGCTGTCTTCGTGCTGCTCCTGATAAACCCTAGCTCAAGTTCACACGCTTTGCCGGGGCCGGGCCCTTTGCCTGGCCAGCTGTGTGCCAGGGCTGTGCCAGGCCTTTCCTGTCCTGTGGACAGTGGGGCAGGATCTGAGCGGTGGCCGAGGCAGGACGGGTCCACCTATAGGCAGGGAGGTTAGGGCCAGCTCCCGGAAGGAGCGATGTCCAGACGGGAGCGGCTTCCTGCCACCCCCGAGGAGAGCCCCACTCCAGGCCAGGATGGCGGTCAGCTCCAAGCTTCTGTGTCCTCAGCACCCAGCAACCATGAGTCACCTCTTTTCTCGTCCTGCTTTATCAGGAGCTTTCTATTATACTGTGCAACATGCACTTAGCGGGGAAGTAAGATATCAATAAAGTAAAACATAAAATGTGTAATGAGTGCTTAGAATAGACATCAACATTTTCACATCAGCTGTTTACTTTCTTACAAAGCCTGAAGATACCATCAAAAGTAAAGCCTACACAAATTACAATGTAGACACAAACGAAAGTCCACCACAGAAAATCTTTGCTTCAGCAGTCACACCCAAGGCAGGCTTCATGCATGATGAAGGCATGTTGGATATGCAAATATTGCTTACACTATAGCGCGTATGTTTTGATTTCCTGTTCTTTTTTCTAGGGCACAGTCGACACCTGTTTTGCTTTCCTGCTGTGGTAGTAGACCTTTGTGATGCTGCACCTGTCAGCTAGCCAGTGTGCACCACAATTTTTTTGCATAGTTCCCTGGGCAGAACCATTTTGCTTTTCTTCTGCTGTAAATGATCTCTTATGAGCTCTAGTCCCAATCCTCTGAAAAAATTTCCCCATGATATTTTGCATTTGTTGTTTTCTTTGTAAACTGTCAAACTATGTATGCCACACACATTTAGGATTGAGTAAAACATGACCACTGGTCAGTACTTTGTGTTTCAAGTGACATCATACTTGCTGCATAACTCATTAACAACATCTATTCCACCCTTTGTTTTGTGGTAAAAAAATTTCCATCACGGGCTTCCAGTTTGGCAAGTTTTCCCTATCAGTGTTTCAATCATGGTTAAACGTTGACATCAGCAGGACAAGTTTGTTTTTCTTTGCAATATATAAGGCCAATGCTACATCTTTCTGAAATCCAAAGATTGTGCTATGTAATTCTCTGTTTTGAAACTGCAACATTTCATTTGGAATTTCTGCTTTGTTCCTGCACATAATTCCTGGGCAACCTGTGCTTTGTTTGCAAATGTAACATCAAGCGGAAACTGGTAAACCAACTGTTGAATGTCATATTCCAATTAGTTTGGGAGATGGAAGCAACAAGTTGGCTCACAGTATCATTTGGTTTATTACTATGCAGATAAGGCCTTGATGGCTGACTTCCAGGATCATTATCTAAACTGAAAGTGTAGTAAGTCTTCACGTCTCCAAAGGCAAACATTCTTTTGCTATACTTTGACCCATCACTTTTCCATAAGTCTTTTACATTCCTGCAAGCACCATTAGAAATTTGTGCTAAGTACAGCAGACTTTCCAATGCTTTCAGTTTAGTTAGTGAGGTGTCACAATAAATACATTTTTGAATACGACTTCGGGCTCACAGAACATTTTACTTGCACTTCAGTCTTTGGTATTTCACAGCATCTTATAGCATTTCATCTGCTACAGTTTCCGACTTTGCATGGCAATGCTGGCATTTTCTCCAATGTGTTTCATCCCTGCCAAGATTTTTACTGTATTTTCAGACGTAGTTCTAGCATTGAGTTGTTCCATTTGGTTGTCTGACCATTTTGCAAAATTCAACTAGTCAGTCAAATATGTACTCATGTTGCTGTTTTCTTCATTATTTGAATCAAGGTCTGCACTCCCTGTGTCAATATTGATTGAGTCTTGCTCCATTTCACTGTCATGGGAACTTTGGCTCACATGGCCAACATCAAAGTCATCATTACCATCATCATCATCATCATACACCCACACCACTCTTCTGTTATGAAAACATGTGTTTTGCCATAATGGGTCATCTTCATCACCCATGCATGAGTAATTTGATGATTCACTTTTGACCTCCTTCACAACTCAAAAATCTGGTTTTTTATGTGCCATTGTACTGAATTGGGCTACTTGTACCATAATAATCAAAGGAAAACTTTTATTAACAAATCCTGGAGTGGAGTGGGTCTACTGGACCCTATGTGATGCTTGGGTAAACGTGCAAAACCGGTTAGAGCATGAAGTGAGTAAAAATCCCAATTTGCCTAGTTTGCACACTTGTGCACACCTTAGGGTTTGTCATACCAAGTGGGTAAACACATAGATTACTTCCTGCATCCCTTAGGGAAAAGTACTGAGACACACAGCTGGCTACTTTTATGATAAAGTACAAATTTACATCAGAAAATTAAGTGATGGGTCCATTGGACCCAGTGATATGCTCCACAGTAATAGAATTTTGTAATTGAGGTATCATGGTGGCATTGAATAAGTTCCATGATTTTGGAGCATTGCTGATATTGGATTTTTAGATGCTCAAAGGTAAAGTGGAAGTATTGTTTGCCATCCTCCTTAGACACCAGGTCGGGTCATGCATGGCTTGCCCAGGTTACATAATGAGGCCAGAGGTTAGGGCACATTTGTTTGACTGGGGAAGTCAGAAGGGTTATCACAGAGTCCTAGGGCACAGATATAGAACATTTCTCAAAGCCCAGCACTTGAAAGCAATCAGAGTGTGCTGCCTTCACTTCCCCTTGTGAGAAATGGAGCAATATTTTGATAGGGTAGCCTAGGCTTAATGTCAGCCTGAGGCATGGGAGACACAAAAGACAGCTGCCATCAAGCCAAGGCTGCTGTCAACTTTTTCAGCGGCCCACCCCAGGGTTTGCAGGGTGCTTCTCTCTTCTACCTGCAGTTGGCTGGAACTTGATCCACAGAGCATTTCTTTTCTTCTCATACATTTAATAAATGTAAAACTTCACTACCTTTTCCACTTGTCTTGATCAATTCTTTGCTCAAGACAAAAAGAACCTAGAAACCACCTCTAGAGAGTGACTCCAACACCATAGAACCTGTAACAGCAGTACAGAAGAAATAAAGAAGATAGGAAGGGGATAAGGATACCAAAATGCGTAAACTGTACTTTTGAGAAGCCTGCGACCTCAGGACAGAGCTACCTAAAATTTTCCACACCTGCACCTGCACTGCTGCTTCTCTCCCAGGCCCCTCACACCCAGAACCCTTTGGAAGAACTGTGCGTCTATACATCAGCCTGCTTGATAAGGAAAGGGCAGAAACACAGCCTCAAAAGACCAGAGACAGAGGCTTCAAAGTCTATTTTTAGGCAAAAAAAAAAAAATCTTAGATCACAGAACACCGTGTCACAGACTGGGTGTGAGAGGTGCAGAACCTGAGACGAGGAACTTAACCCACCCTAAACATATGACGCCCTGGTTCTATGTTGGGGCCGTACATTGTTAATCTCTTGATAAAATTTATTTCTTCTCACCTAGAGACTGTCACACCTTAGGCTCAATACCCACCACTGTCCCATGACAAAGAATTCTAGGACATGTTGCTACTGCGTGTATATCAAATTTGTGGTTAGTAAATCTTGAATAATGAGGCTGTGAGCCAAAGAGGGAGGTTAAGAAAAGTTTATTGTAACAGGAACCTGGTCCAGATCCCCAATCTCCCAAACAAGTGTACGGTGAAGGCTTAAATAAATGAGACAAATGGTATGATTTTAGGGCTCCAGGAGGGTCAAACCCTCTGCAGAGTTCTTGACTCTGAGGCTATGATGAGGGCTAAGACAAAGAGCTTTGCTGGGCAGCCCGTATTTATTACATCTTCACACAAAGAGGGGGGATACTGAGGAAAGTGCAGGAAATGAGCAGGACCTTGGGAGTCACTTCAAAGACTTCTCCAAGTAGTAAACTGTGCCAATTTAGGAGAACTGTCTTATCTCCATGATGACGTTTATGGTGGGCATGAGACTGCAGGAGTGAGATGCCTGCAGCTGCGGTTTCTGTCTACTTAATTGGGGCTGGAGCCAGGTGTCCCCAGTTGTGGCCTTATCTTCTGCTTTGAGGTATCTCTGCATCACAGGCCACTGCAGGCCTCAGCCAGGACCAGGGATTCATAGAGGTTCACTTACTGTGAATCAGCTCCCATCGCCAGGCAAGGGGCCTAGGCCTAGGACAGACTCACAGATTAGCATAGAAAGCCAATAAGTTAATTTAAATCCTACTCAGAGCCACTGCGTAGTGGTCTCCAACATTATTGGAAATAAGGAGATGAGCCCTAGAAATTTTTAGGAGGGGTCTCGCCTGGTTTGCCAGATGATCCCTCAATTTAGAATGACTCGTGGGTAAGCAGGGCTTAGGCCTGTTAGCTGTTTAGTGAACACCCACCATGAGTTAAACAAATGATCAACTGGAACTCACCATTTTTTGCCCAGTTTTTAAATATGCTGTTTATAGTACATTTGGATTTTTAGCAAGAAAAACTAGCTGTTTTGTATTATAACATCTTTAGAACTCAGGAACTTAGTCAGGACTGATGTTTCAAGAGGAGTTGGCTGTATTTTGTGTTGCAGAGAGTGTTTATTGTATTTCACGTTTTTCAAAACTAAGAGCTCAGTAGCTGATGGCTTCTCTACTTAACAGGGAGGGGCTGCATTTTATTGCCCAAGGAGTGCTTATTTTTGGTCAAAATTTTAGTCTATTTTTATTTTAATCTCCATTAACATATCGAGCGTCTCATCATCTCAGGCCTTTTTCCTAGCTAACCGCCTCACTCATGTGTGAACTAAATAAATTCTTTCATATTCACCCCTCTCTGAAGAAACATCTCTTAACTGTCCCTGAGCGGGATTGGGAGATCAAATCCAGCCCTTCATGCTGAGAGGGGATTATGTTGAGGAAACAGCAGTCGGGGGCTTTTTTAGAGAGCTCAGCTAAGGGGCCTTGGATCTACGTTGGAGTTTAGGGGCTATGGACTCTCTAGCAGGTCGGTAGCAGACCACAGTAAAGGGACCTTGGTAGGTTCATTACTGGCTCATCTGCATGACATCTGGAGCTTGACAGCCACTGGGCGAGCAGAAATAAACTTTGTGTAGCGGTGAGAATGTATGGCCCTAACGTAGGAATCAAAGTGAAAAAGCAGGCTGGGGTAAGCAGGGGAAGGAGCCAAGTCCGGACCCCGTCATCAAGGAGTAGGGACTGTAACCAGCTGGGTCTATTCCTGTCTGTTTAGGAGGTTATTTATAAGTCTGATTATTTGTTGTTTTAAAGTCTTTTGGATCTGATATGAATCCTTATTTACATATAATAGGTTTTATTTATTAGTGTATCAGTGTCTTTAGTTTTAGCTCAAAGAAATTTGAGAGCCCTGTGTTTTTAGCTAAAAAACTTAAAGATTTGCGTTGAGTTTTACAGTTGTCACTATGGCTTTTCAGCCTTGTTGAATCAAAATAGTGAGGTTTAGAATGGATTTTGCTTTTTAATATGGCAATGTCTGTAAACCAAAAGAATGTCCTGGCAATTGTAGGAGTCATATTTGGTCTCTTTAATTTAGGGTTGTTAGGTGTAAATCTGGCCTAATTTTATTTCTTTAATTTATTATAAGAGGACACGCTAGATAGGACAGAAGAGACTGTTTTAAGTAGGACCCTGGGTTGAGGATCTGACCTGAAGAGCCCGTCTGTCTTGAGCTTAGCATCCTTAGCTCTTCTCACTGTACAGGCTCTTTTCTTATTTATAGGGAGGCAGGAGAGTAGGGTGTGGTGAAGCAGACTGGGGAAGTAGATGTGACCCGCTAATCACAAAATTTTACAACACTGTGCAGAACAGTTCCCGAAGCCCTGCATGTGGACTTCTTAGAGAACTCCAGCAGATTTTCCACAGGATGCCTGGACCCGACATCAGACTGGGGAGTGGGTGATGCAAAAGGCCAGTCCACCTTGAGACCTTGGCCACTGTGTTCCCTCCTCCATGGTGGCCACCCTGTTGCTATAGGGTGTATTTTTCCTACTTTTACTTGGCCCAAACATGCTCTGCAAAGTTCTTGTGTTTTCCTACCTTTAATAAAACATTGTTACTCTTTGTGCTTGTCTTGAGCAATTCTTTGTTCAGGGCAGAAAGAACAGAAAGAACCTAGAAAGCACCTCCAGGAGGTTCCAGTATGCTAAACCCGGTGACTATCCGACCTCAGCCAAACTGGGGTGAAGAGATTTTCAAAGTGGAGATGCGATGAGGACCCCAAACCACCCTTCCTGTAGAGTCAGCTGCAGGTGCACTGACATTCCTTGAGGAAAAAGAATTCCAGGACTGGCCAGAGGCAAGGCAAGGATGTATCAGTCAGAGTTTGAAAGTTCATAGCCATGAGTGGAGCAATGAAACACGTTATGACCTTGAACTGGGAAAACGTAGATTCCCCTTGAGATGGTAAAACCTACAGAATTTGTGAGCCTAGAGGAAGTTCCATCTTGGGTCTTTGTTTGCAGGAAGAGGGATTACCTATCTGCAGACAGAAAATGGCTCATTTTAGAGGTGAAGTCATAAGCTCCAATAATTTTTCAAGGATGAATAACTTAAGCATCCTTTGAATTCTCTCAACTTGTTCCTTCATTTTAAAACCAGGTTTTTGCTCTTCACTTTCTCAACTAAGCCAATAAACTTACAGTCCTGAAGCAGGAGATTACGGTGTGGCCGACCATCTGGACATGCGAACATGACCTTTTGGCCACAGAGATCCAGGACACGGGCCCAGAGCCAAGTTCCCAAGCCCTGCACCTGGGACCAATCAGAAAACACTTCTGGCATGAAATTGAGCAGGTTTTTGATAGGATGGCCTACATGCCACACACACACACACACACACACACACACACACACTGGCCTGGGCCCACGCTTTTCTCCTGTAAAATGGGCTGTTCATTTTGTAAAATGAGCCCTAATCTTTCTACCTACGGATGGGCCATTCTTTCCTCCTGTGAACGCAGCCCAAACTTCCTGTAGGTTCACAAATGCTGTGGATTTCTACTGCCAAAAGCACACAAATATTCGTAGCTCCAGGCAACAACTCCCTCTCTCCCTCCCTCTCTCTCTCTGTCTGTGTACTTTTAAAATTTTGCCTAATAAATTTCTTACTTAACTCAAAAACAAACAAAATTGCAGAAAGAAAAAATAATTGGCAAAGCTACGCCAATTACAGTGCAGTGGATTCAGAAATAAATTTAGATCATTGCAATTCTTCCCTTTCTACCAGTTCTACCTGTCGACCCGTGACGTGGATGAAGCCCAGCTTTCCCATCAGGTCACGATAGGCTCCTTCTGCAGAGGTCCCCGGCAGGGGTCTGGGGCTATCCAGCACCAGCAGGAGAGTGCATCCCCAGGGCCCAGAGTCCCCTCTCCCTGCAACATTTCCTGTAGCCTCTGAAGGAATTCAGTCCAAAGCTAATAAATCCAAATGGTTCCTTTACATCTTACACTTACGCTCTCTTTAAAATGTTGAACACCCTCAGACAAAGCAAATAGTAATGGTAATAAATTGATCATTTTTAACTCAAATTCTATAGAAAGATAAGGCCAAGAGAAGACTCAACCCACCGCTCTGGCTTGCAGATTAAAGTGACTCTCATTTGCTGGGCTTCATCTTTGATGACCATTCATCTCGGGAAACCTGCTGGACAGAAACAAAGGGTGTCTTCAATACGAGACTTCCAGGCATTCCCATTGTTACAATTCTCCTTTCAGTGAGTTTTTCCAGCAGATCATATCTACTTGAAGGCATCAAATTGCTTC
Source organism: Dasyprocta punctata (assembly GCA_004363535.1). Classification (NCBI taxonomy): domain Eukaryota; kingdom Metazoa; phylum Chordata; class Mammalia; order Rodentia; family Dasyproctidae; genus Dasyprocta; species Dasyprocta punctata. The sequence goes on along the minus strand of RJWM01003272.1, from coordinate 15,938 downwards.
TTTCAATAAAGAACTAGAAAATCTAACATCTCTGAAGAGAGACTAAGGTTAGGAACGAGGTTAATTCAGTTCAGTGTCCCCCAGAATGATTTAGGATTACCCGCCATTTCTTTTATTGACTTTCTTAAAGAAGAAATGCACCAGGAGTTTTTCCATAATAAATCTCTCCTGGTTGTCCTTAAACACTGGGTTTGGGGTTTCTGTTTGTTTATGGCTGACTTTATGTGAACGGCTCCCCTGAAGGGCACCCCGTCTCTACTCCAGTGTCCCGGTGAGGGCGCAGCAGGAATTGGTGCGCAGTGCTCCTGCACGCAGAGGTGAGCGACATTCTCAGGACCCCCCACAGCAAACCAAGGTGAAAGCACAGGTACGGTGACAGGGAACAGGCGCGGGGCACACAGGGAAGTCCTCGTGCGGGTGGCACTGACTGCGGGCCCTGTGCATCTGGCTAAGGATGCAGAGCTGCGGCAGAATGGAGGCTCCTTCCGCTCCGAGCCCGGAGGTCCAGGAGCTCCTGAAGAGCGTGCATCCTCCTCTCCTTGGTGACATATGTGTTGGTGGGGAGCGGGCACATTGAAAATCCCAGGAAACAGGGAGAAAGAGGAGCTGATGAGACATGGGGAAAAGGGAGGAGTTCCTGTGGAGAACAAGAGGGGACGGGGAGAGAGAGAGACAGAGAGAGAGACAGAGAGACAGACAGAGAGACAGAGACAGAGAGAGACAGAGACAGAGAGAAAGAGAGAGACAGAGACAGAGAGAGACAGAGAGATGGAGAGGGACAGAGAGAAGAGAGACAGAGAGAGAGTCAGAGAGATGGAGAGAGAGACAGAGAGACAGAGAGAGAAGAGAGACAGAGAGAGAGACAGAGAGTGATAGAGAGACAGAGAGAGCTGTATGGAGACAAAGGATAAAAGACAGAGTGGCCAGGCCAGGGAATCACGCGGCAGTGGACAGCACCGCAGACACCACACTGAACAAGGCCCAGTGCCGATGGAGAAGCTGCACCCCACCCAGGAGGCGGGGCACAATGGCCACAGAGAATCACAGGTCTGTGACTTCCTCTGGTAATATTGCTCGAGGATCACGGGATTTCTTTCCTATCAGAGCTTCCACTTCCAAATTTCATTTCTGGAAGCCTCAAATGAGCACATTTCAATCATTTTCAAACTGACATTCTTCAAGTAAGTGTCTTAAAAATCCTCTGTTCTGCCCCTAATGGCACAGGCTCTTAAAATTATGTGTGCTATTGTGTAGAAATGGAGTCATTGTATCTTTTCCATAAATCTGTGCCCCAAGAAAATCTTTTGATCTTTAGCCAACGTGATTAGCATTTACATTAGAAAATATGGTAATATTTCCCCACACTTAAAATCACACCCGGACTGATTACACCTTCCTGGAGCGCGAGTGGCCGCTGTCGCTCTGCGCTGAGATTCTCCCTCCCTGAGGAGGGAACAGGAGCTCTGCTCCCTGAGGATGTGGACGCTCCAAGCTGAGCTCTCTGGCCACAGTTCTGTGGCTGCCGAAGAGAAGAGGAGAGCCTGCGCTCGAGGCCATGGGCAGCGCCTCGTCCAGAGCCCCAGGACCCGGCAGACAGCATCTTCGCGGCTGTCCCCCAGACGCAGCACCAACGGGAAGTCGCCAAGTGGTGAGGTGCGCCGGGAACACGCTGGCTGTGTTCTGACGTCCACGCAGTCTCCACCACCCTGGGTGCTGTGCCTGTGCCTCCACTGCAGGGAGAGACTCCGCCCCCAGGTGATTCCTTCCACACGTGCCTGCCAAGGGGACCCAGAATTGCCCCACCTCGTGCTCCAAGGCACTGACACCAGGCTCCACAGAGGATGGGCCCAGTGACCCGTGAGGTGGCAGGTGGCAGACAGCGGCACAACCGCGACAGGTGGAAGCCATCGGGGTGCTCACCTGCTCATGGAGCCAGACTGCAGGTGCCGCAGGAGGCGGACTTCGCAGCGTGAGCTGGTGCTGGAGTCCGGCTGCTCCTCGCTTTGCCTTCCTCCTCTTCTCTCCTCTCTGTCCGTACCTTTACTTCCTGCTTCGTCTGTGTTGTCCCATCCTAACTCGGGTTACTATTCACCTGTGACCACAGAGGGTGAAACAGACGTGTGTCACCCCTTAGTGATCTCAGGGGAAGTGGGTTTCCTACTCAAGTGTCTGTGTTGTTTTCAGATTTAGGACACCAAGCGGGGACCCTTAGCAATGTCAGCATCCATGCAGCCATGAGGAGAGCTGAGCTGACCGGGTCTAGTGTTGGCTGTGACCTTTGCCTGCTGGCTGAGGACCAAGTCCTGGAGAAGGACAGTGTGGAGGCAAACACACCCATGCCCTGGTCCAGGAGTTCACACCACGGAGGTTTTCTCATGGACCCCAGGAGCCAGGCCTGAGTGACTGTAACTGGTAGATTCGGGGCACTAGGAGATACAGAAAGATGACGATTAGAAATGCACAAGGCCCTCTCCTGCTTGTTCGAAGAAAATGATCAATTTCCCGATACATCAAACAATGTGAAGGTTTAAACGACACCAGCTGCCTCAGACCTGCCACGCCCCCTCTCTTTTCTTGGTGATTTAAAGTCCCTCTGCTCAATGTTCTTCCTTTTCTTTTCCTTAAAACCTTTTTGCTTTTCTGCGATATTTTTTCTGGCATTGCTATCGCCCCACACGCATCTGACTGTGGAGGCTGGCTGTGAGGAGGAGCCCCCGCACTGTCTGCCTAGCGCCTCTGTGGTCTCTGACACACAGCTCGAGGATTTGCTTACCTTTGGCTACGATGCATGGATTTGCTTTCCCCTCTGTCTTTCTCACTCTGAAAATCACACTGACAGATCTACAAGCACAGACAGCCCAGCCCCAGCCCACTGCCCTGCACTTCCTCCACACACAACTTCGATTCACTTCAAGAAACACCCCTCCTCCCACACCCTGATGGTTTTTCTCCTTTATCTCCTGGTATGAAGCCTTGGCATGCGTGTCCCTTACTATGCTGACCACGCAAACCAGCCATCTCGAGTATGTCTACTCAGAGAAAGATAAAGTCGTCAATTCCATAATCAATTCAGATTTCGTGCTTTGGGGAACTGCCTCCCAGGACGGTGTTGGCGAAACCTGCTGAGCAGAAGCACTGCCGTCGCCACCCCCTGAGGAGCGGCTCGGGGGAGCCGCAGTCCACGCCGCTTCCCCACCTCCAGTGTAGCTGGTGGCAAAGCTGTTTGGCAGGAACCGCACAGGCCCCGCCTGATGGTCAGAACTTTCTGCCCGGCCACTGGCCCAGCTTCCTCTTCTTCCCATGGTCCTTTCCTTCCCATGTTAACCTAAAGCAAGGATCCCATTACCTTCTAAACTGAATTGCTACTGAGCACACTATAGATCAAAGGCTCTATTAGTTATTTTAAATATCATCCAAATTGCCTAAGCGGTATCTAGGGTGTTTCCCTTGCTATTTCCTTACTGTTGGATTAAGATGTTTTGTAATGTATGACTTCTAAGGCTTTTTAAAAACTTCTAAACCCAGTCTGTAAAGTGATGACTGGTTCGGGAGCTAGACACTGCATCCATGTGTGACCCTCGCCTGCGCAGGGAAGGGGGTCAGGCGGACAGCTGAGGCGCAGCCTCCCGTACACTTGCCTGCTGCTTCCAGAACGCTGTCCATTCCCACGAATGTTCTCTTGATCCATTTTGCGTTGTTCAGCAAAATCGAATGGTGACCACACAGCTGTCTTTTTCAGCCAGATGCTTGAGAACTTCTGCAAATGCATATGTGTGCAAGCTCAAGCACATGCGCACACGCGCACAGGCACAGACACACACACACATGCACACACGGTGTACTGGAGTCAAGTATGGCCTTCTAACCTGACTCCACTTGGCAAGATTTCTTTTTAAAATTTTTGTACATTTAACACAGTGAGTCCCATATGACATTCCAGTCCAAAAATCCCGTGGAGAAATTACATCTGGTAATATTATTGCAGTCAAAACAGAAACACTGCTCTGGCAATAGAAGAAACAGATGGCAAAAGCTCACTAGAAGGGGCCAGGGCGGAGTGCGTCCTTCCCGTCCGCCACCCTCACCTGCGGCAGTTTGCGGACGATGATGCGTGCAGAGCGGCGACCTGGAACACGCCCCTGCAGCTCCCCAGCTAAGAAAGTAATTGTGTGGCAAGGTCTGTTCAGTTTCCCGTCCCCACGAGAACGTGATCCCCATGGCATGTGCGGCCTGAGACTGACTGCTTCATGCCCAGCACGCGGGCAGGCAGAGCAGGCTGGAGCCCAGTGCACACCTTCTGAGCGTGCTGCCTTCATACACAAAGTAAAGCTGTAGATTATTTCAAAGACATTTTAAAATCTCACCTAAAACAGATGAAACTGTCGACGTCTACACGTCATATTTGTAAAAGTGGTTCATGGCTAATCCACTGAGGCAATCCCAGGGACGACGATTCCCACTCTCGCCCTTGGCTGGGGCGTGGCAGGGACGGACGCCAGGGGAGCAGCTCCAGCTGGGAGAGACACGAAGCACAGCCGGAATTCGCCCAGGAAGTTGCATTCTTCTTCTGGCTCTTAAAATGCACCATGCGTCCTTATTTAAAGTAAATGTTGGTGGGTTTCCAGTTGGCTCCTCAGTTTGCTCCTTTCTCGTTAAAAACTTAGATGCAGACCACGCACCCACACACATTATGTTAAACCCAGGTGCAATGCTTTCTTTGTTTCGAGTGTAACTAACTCTGTGCACATTCCTACTTGCCTAATTGCTTATAATTAGGATGCATGTATTTATTTTTTAATGAAATATGCATACTGCTTTAGATTTTTACTTTCTTTATTAGTTTATGTTTACCGTACACAGTGTTTACATTCCTTGTGTGGAGCTGTGCATGTCCACAACACATCTTAATTCTCAATCTCACGTGTAACTCAATGTAGGGGTCAGCAGAAGAGGGCCCTGAGCCGGGGCACAGCATCCGCACCCCAGCACCCAACTGCAGAGTGCCTGCCCCTCACCAGCGGCCCTCGCCTGCCTGGTGACCCTGCCCTGCACGCGGGGACTGGGCACCTGGGCTGGGTCCCTCCTGCAACCCTTCCCTCGGGGTGGTGGGAACCGAGCTGCTCTCCAATGTTCTGCTTCCACTTGGCCTGGGGATGTGGCCCAGTGCTGCCGGGACCCTGGCCAAGTCCTCCCTGTTCAGGGGGCTGTGAGCTCCCCTTCCTGCCTGAGGACTGGACCCCCTGCCCAATGTGCTTCTTGTTCCAGCTCTCTTCCTGACCCCTAAGATCCATGGTGGGTTCATTTCTTAGCAATTTTTCAAGAGAGGTCAGCAAACGGTGGCCCTGGGCTCAACCTCTCTTGCTGCTGCATTCAGCCGTGAAGGCGTCGTGGCATGTCCCACCTTGTTTCCCGTCCTCTACAGGCCCTGTAGTGTCCAGGGGACGCAGGGGAGGTAGAGAGGCCCCGGAGTCAGAGGCAGGTCTTCCTCTGCCTGTTTACTGAAGTGTTTGCCTTTGCAGGAAGTGACGCATGGGGCGGGCATTGGTGACATGCGAGGAACTGATTGGAATTTTCTTGGCATGCAAACAGGAAAGTAACAATTTGGACCGAAGGGGAAGAAGGAGGGAGTGGGCGTGAGGGTAGGCGTTCCCGCTTCGCCCTTCTGCTTTGTTAGACCATTGCTGTAATTGTACAGTAATTTATACTACAGCAAGAACATTTCATGTACCCTTGGTTGAAGCTTCCTATTTGTGACTTTTAGGAAAATGCTCAAAAGGTGGGCGTGACGGACCTTGTGCTGCCCACAGAGGCACAGAGGGGTCACTGGAAGGGTTTGTTGAAGCCAGGGGGTTGAAAGCTGCCAGTGAACAGAGAGAGCCAGAGAAAGAAGAAGCCCTGGAAACGACCTCACCTTCTGCGGGCTCCAGGACTGTGCCCAGGAGTGGCTTCAGGCTGAGGCAGAGACACCAGGCCCAGGCCACCAACATCAAGCCAAGGAGCAGGACAGCCACATGCAAACCAAATCCTGAGAGCAGCCTCGGGGTGCTGGGAGCTGGACACAGCCCTCGTCCAGAGGGGGGTGCACAGGAAAAACCCACCAGCGGCAGGCTTTCCAGACATGCTGGATACCCCGTTAGGGCACGGAGAGGTTGCAGCTCCATCCCTCTCGGAAGGCATCGCTGCCTGAGAGCTGATGGACGGGAACTTCAGCAGTCCGTGTCATCTTGCTGCTCTCTGCCACGCAGAACCCAGGCCTCTGCCCTGGGTCCTGAGCCCCTCTCGTCCCTGCATGTGGCTGGGTTCTGCCCAGCCGATTCTGAGAGGTTTCATGCAGTTCCCCGTTGGTACCACACATGGGCCCCAAGTCTGCCTGAGTTTAGGCTGGGTCACCTAAGGCCATCGGGCAGTGCTGTACACACCTCAGCCACTCTGCCCGTCTTTCGAAATTTCTACTCATTTCTGGCTAATTCCTCCAGTTGCATATTTCTGATGACAGTTATTATTTTGTTCCTAAATTAACTGAAGCTCTGATAGTCATTACAACATGCAAGATGCATTTATGTAGCACTAACAGGATAAAGCAGGCCAACCAAAAATAAAAACCTGGTTCTATCTTGGTGATGTCTAACAGAGGAGGGAGCAAATTACATTCCTCAGGGCAAATATTAAATGGAGAAAGATATATTATATGTATTTATAAGTATAATATATTTAGCCTCTAAGTTATATGTTATTCTTTCCCTGACAACAACACCATAAAAATACTTTTATTCATGACTTTCAAACTACTAAATGTATCATGAGGTATTTAGGATCCTAAAATAATAGTTTATACCCAGCCATTTTTCATCTCTAGAATGCACATGCATTTTAGATCCCACTGTTATTTACCTCCTTTGTTTTTATGAGACATGTTTGCTACTCAGATTAATATTGATATTTGACCTTTAGAATTTAGTGCACTGCTCATAAACTTCATGCACACAAAATACAGCTTTTTAACTGTCCAGCTTTGAGGCCAGGTGGGGAATAAGGAGGTACACAGAACCAGGTGGTATCAACTGATTTTGGTAGATTCTCCTAGTTTCTATGGTGCGTTAAGTTCTCAGAATTTGCAGCAATCTTCCAGCTGTGTCCATGAGAGATGGGAACGGATGCGGGAGACAGTCCGTTCTCACAGAAGAGACCATCAGGATGCTGGGGACGGGCCCTGCTCAGGATGGAGCCGACTCATGCCGAGGCAAGAAGCTTCAGAGAAGCAGAACCCTTCCTGCGGCTGCAGGCACCAGCCGGCCGGGGGAAGGCCAGGTGGGAGCACACATCTGGGGGTGTGACGGCGACCAGTGTCTTTGCCAACAAGGAGCGCAGTGCTGTCAGCTAGCAGGACATCAGCAGTGATGAGGAGGGCCGCCTGGAGAGCCAGGCTGAGCCCAGAAGGCTTGCACCACTGGGATCCATGGAAACTTCCACCCCAGAAAACGGAAGTCACTGGGCTGCGTTATGGCAAGTTAAGCTGCACGAAAATATTCTTGTGGGCGGCCAATCCTCTTTCTGACTTTGCATGAATTAAGTAAGAGCCAAGGACAATGACAGTGGGGTAGAGGCAGCGATCAGTTGGCTGCCTTTGTATTTAATGGTTTTGGAAACAGTCTGTGAGCACATTGCAAGAGATCAGGACCAATCTCTGAATTTACTGCAAAAGTGGTTAAAAATCCTGATTAATGCTTGTCAGTTTGTGTTTCTCCTGGCCCCTAATCTCTCCATCCAGCTAGGACCCATTGGTACTACAGAGCTGACAGCCACCTCCTGGTTTCTTCCTCAGCCAGGAATCTTCCACAGCACAGTCACCATCATTTAGACCTGGAGGGGCCCCCTAAGCCAGGGTGCTAAAGGCTGATCTTCAGCCTGGCCCTTCAGGAGCCGGTGCAGTGGTTGGCCCTCTGGCTGTTGGGGTGTGGCCTTGAAGGACAGCGCAGCACCCCAGGCTGTTTCTCTCTCTGCTCCTCCAGTCTCCAGGTGAGCAGCTTCCCCTGCCCGTGCACCCCGTGACGTGCTGCCCAGGTGAGCCTGGACGGAGACTCCCCCGGCTGTGAGCCACGGTAAACCTTTCCTGTTTTCAGTTCGTATTCTCAGGTGTTTGTTGCACTACAGGAAAGCCAGTACAATAACTTCCTGAAATTCTACTCCTCTGAGTACTCAGGGCTTGAAAATAGCTGTGTCTTCTAGATCCATTAACTCATCCAACCTTGATGAAACAGGGTTTAATCTTCATGAAAATAGCAGATTTTCTCACTCAGTCTTCATATTCCTGGAAAGTGGTGCTCTTGTGAGTGATCAGATGAGGCCTCAGAAGAGGTGATGTGTTTAACCAAGTGTCATTACAGGTTATTTCACAGAAAATAAAATGAATGCATGGGTGGTAAAATGATGCCCACACAGGACCTAACATTTCAAAGTCTGGGAGAAGAAGTGGAGGGATGAAAGGGGGAAAAAAGAGAACAGAAGGAAAAAATGGAAACAAAGCTTTTGTAAATAAGGAGAGGAAGAAGGGTTGAAGGGAGGGGAGGGGAATGGAAAAAAAAAAGAAGCAAGATATATCATGTACAGGTCCAAATTCCCTATAAGGAATGTGATCACTATGTGTATTTTAAAATGTACCAGTAAAATTAATGAAAAAAAGCAATCCAAGTCTTGTTGGGACGTCAGGAGCACCTCTCCCTCCCATCTACTCCAGCCTGGGACCCCAAGAAAGTCCCCAGGGTCCGACTGTTCCTAGGGTGGAGGAGGCTCACCCTCTCTTCCCTAAAATGCTTTGACAAAAAGGAGCCACTCCTGGCGTGATGACTGCCGGCAGGAGCAGCCCACACGGGAGCTCGGGTGTGCACGGAGCTGGCTTGGTCACCTCGGCCCTCGCTAAGGATGCTGGAGCTGCGCGGAGCACGGGCTCCTTCTGCTCTGAGCCCCATGTCCAGGCCCTGCCCTCCCACCACTGCGCCGCCCTGGGAGCCGGAGCAGGCCGTGTGGGCACCGAGGAGGGTGCTGTGTCCTCTCTGCTCCCCGGGACACGCAGTGGTGAAACCCTAGGTAACTCGGGGAAGAAGGGGGCCCGTTTGTGCGTAATGAACGCCATCATCGCGCCTGCGCTTGCAGCCGGCCCAGCCTGGCACTGTGTGAGAAATGGGTAAGGACCCAACCTGCACCTTGGCTCAGTCACCCAGCCTGTTCCAAGGAAAAGCCTCTTCGTACGGAAGAGAAATGTAACTCCTAGTGAGTGGGAGGGGGCCTTTCCAAGGCCTGTGTATTTTTAATGCATATTAGTGTATGTGTACCTTTAATATGCAAATGATTTTATGGGAAACTGCGAACACTGTAAATAGTTGGCATTTAAATAGAGAGTTTTCCCAGAGTGCACCTTTGCTCAGCATTCAAATAGGCTGCACATCAGGGACCACTCGTCTCTCTTGCTTGCTTTCTGTTTCTGTCTCCTTTCTTTGTGCATGTGTGTGTGCTCCCCCTGTCCAGTAAAAAACAAAACACATACTAATTAGACACTGACTAGCAGATGAAAAGCCCTTATTTTACCAAATAAAATCATACACATGCCCGCTAGTTACAGTCCATTCTTTCATTCATTCAACTAAGATTGGAATAAATAAACAAATAGTTTATTAATAACTACTTTTTTCTACCTGGTAGGAATATAGCAACAAATAAAAAGCAAAATTTCTGTGAAACATCACATCTCCAGAACTAAGGCTGGAAACACTAACATGCTGCTTTTAATTGTTTACATTTTGCTTATCATAAAATTTTAGAATCTTGTAGCGTTTCTAGGTAGTCATTCCACTTCCATTTTAAAAATAACACTCCCAGTATACAAGATAGTCCACTTTCAAGAGCAAATGAAACTTGGACTATTCTTATTAGTTTATTTTGCAATGTGTAACTTATTTTATGCTCTTTATTACCACATATATTTGACCACAGACAAATTCCATGCAGTGATGAATTTCCTGGCTTGCATTATTTCCTCCTCTTCCAGGGTCACATGCAGTGTAAGTTATCTGGACCTGTGACCTAGAGAATCGAGGCTTCAGACGCAACGACATATAATTTTACATACAGAGGATAAAAAGTTACATTCACAAAAACAGCAATCGTCAGAGCGGGGAAGAACATGGACACAAGCTATTTAAGACAAACTAGACTGGGAAGTGGAATAGCATGGCAGATAAAGATAGCTCATAATAAAATTAACCCCAGTCCACTAAGAAAAGTTTAAAACCTTCAGTGAATTTGGTTCAGAACACTCAGGGTGGCCTTTAATCCCAGCACTTGGGAGGCTGAGGCAAGAGGATCATTGTGAGTTCTAAACCAGCCTGGGCTACAAAGTGAGTTCAAGGCCATCCTGAACTGCATAGTGAGACCCTGTCTCAAAAAATAGGGCCGGGGATTTAGCTCGGTGATATAAGCTCCTGCCTGCAGGCTCGAGGTTGAGAGTTTGATCCCTGGTACAAAAAATAAATAAATAAATAAATAAAATGAACACTCAGGGTGTAACCCGACAGGACAGCACAGAGAAGGGAGCCGCCCCCAGGTGCCGCTGGCGTGCCCCACATCCCTGTTTCAGGAGGCAGCACGCGGCATGTAAATCACTAAGCCCGGACCTGGTCATTTTCACAGCTCTCCAAATGATTGTTAGGGAAATGGCTTTCTCCTCTTTGTTTGAAAACACTCACGATGGAACCAGCTTTAAGGTGGGGTTTGTCAAGAGCGTCACCAGCAGTGTCCCTTTAGAGCTGGAGTGGTTTCCCCGACACATACTCCTGCAAGTCCTTGGTTTACAAACATTCAGCCTGACTCAGTCTGACTCCAGGTGCATCCTCCGAATCCCTGGCTGGCGAGTCCCCGCCCTTGATGTCCTCTCCCCTCCCAGGGGCACTGCCCTGCCGAAGTCCAAGCTGCTTCTCAGACTCAGCGAACACCCTCGGGGCGCCTGCCTTGGGGAGGGGGAGACTTCTCATGGCCTCGCCATTATTTCATGCTTGTGGATAATGTCACGTTTCCCATGGGAGCACTTAATTCCTAGGTGTTTCAAAATACTGGTCTCAAGTCAACGCACTTATAAGGAGAATTTAAAGTCCCTAATTGCTTAAAATTTCAGAGATATTTTGTTTTTAAAAATGAGTAATATCTGAAATGTCTCAATAAAAAGTGAATAATTGCATAAATTAGCACCTATTTTAATTATATTAGCAAAAATGACTTTTATTAGTGATTTCTGTGCTACCCAGAACACCAGAAATGGAAGCAGGAGAAAATGCAGCTTCTTTTCAGAGTAACTTTGTAGATGTTGGGAGCGTTGGAGCACACAGGCTGACGTCCGGCCCATTCATTTACTCATTCTTCTTCTAAACACAAATCTCTACTTATATCCTCTATAATATCTTTCAGAAAAATTATAATTCAGCATAGCAGTCAATGTATTGTTTGGCTTTCTCCTAGATTTCCAAAATTAGTGTCTGAGAAAATCAGCTGGAACAAACCTCATAGGTTCGATAATTTTTGTGTATACAGTAAAGGCTTCAGGAATGTCATCCAGGTCATTAGGGATCACCGATTTAAAATGACACCAGGATAGTGTACTCTCTTCAAGCTACACTTTAATTCACTCCAGTCTCACAGTGGTTTTTATCATGATCAACAAAGTAACTGGCCATGTGTCCCACAACTGCAGTGATGTCTCCACTGTCCGGCTGAACAGGACACCACACCTGGTACCTGGTGAGTGGTAATTCCACCTGTTTGTACTCAAGAGTCCATTTATATTCATCATGGACTGTGCAAAGCTAAGCCTTTTAATCATTATTCTTTTTCTTACAATAAAAAGTGATACTATTTATCGATTTTTTAATATTTTACTTTATACTTTTCTGTAAGATTATAACATGTAATGCATTACAGAGTTCGGATGGATTAATTCAAATCATCAACATTGCAAATATCACATTTAATTTTGGAATACTCCATACTAAACCTGATCTATGACATTTTTTTACAATACTCACTTAGAAATTTTTTTTTAACATAATCAACCTGTTGTTTGGAGAATCTTCAATAAGACTAAAATGCCTAAATGTGCAGAACAGAGGTCTAAAACTAACAGTACTTTCAGGTGGTCCATTATGAATTTTTTCCTGATAATAAAAAGGCCTTTTAGAGGTGCAGAATGAAAATTTCTGCATCCACACTATAATTATATTGTTCTATGAAAACGCCTTTTGAAAAAACGTTGTCCTGTAGGACAGCCACATAACTACTCTGAATAAGTTACTAATCAAGAAGCACCACATGGCAAGGGGTTTTCACTCCCAGGAAGCCTCAGTCGATCAATCAAATGGTGCTGTCAAAACACTGCAAGTCTGCAACTGCGATTCTGAAACTGGCAACTTCGTCATAATGTGACCTGATGTGATGCTACTAACAATAACTGTAGCTTTTCTCAGATGATTTTGAGAAATACCACCCAGTCAAAGGCTCTTACCCCTTCCAGGGCCACTGGCCCTCCTGCAGCTCACCTGGTGACCACACTTTTCCATAATAATCCCAAAGGTCTCCAAATTTAGCAATTCTAGGAATTCAGGCTTCAAATTGTGATTTTTAGCAGGACACAGCTCAGTCCCTAGGATGGGTGCTACAGAAGAGTCCACTTACATGTCAGAGAAAGTGACCAATATGGAGGGTGCGGACAGTGGGTTGTCAACGGCTTGCCAGGCCTGGGACGGACCAAGCTGAGTTCTTTGCCCTCTGTGCTAAAGGGGAAGCCACCGATCCATGGAGCCTTGGGACCAAATCCGAGAGTACAGTGTAGATTCCAGACAGACCCTGAGTCTTCGCAAGCCAGATTCATGGAACTTGTGATTTGCAGCACTGGCTGATGTGAAGAAAAGATGACAACATAAGAGGTGTAAGAGTTTAGGATTTGTGGACACTAAATCACAAGGACTTTGAGGCCATGTTGTTCAGAATTCAAGACTGTCTTGAACTGGGTTTTGAAGCTGCCTAGGGAAAGGTTACTGCATCTCTGGGATAAGCAAGAAAACTAGCTGTGACATTTATTTCCCGTGCAAGAGTCTCCTGGAATCCTAAACTAAACACAAGCAAAGTTATGTTTATAATGATGGGGAATTATAAAATCACATCAATAAATGTAGCAAGCTGTGTGGATGGTTTCCGTTTTCAAAGGAGAACTGATTATGTAGTGAGGAAGTAAAAATAGTAACATCCAGAAGAGGTAACTTCCACTGAAGATGGAAAAGTTGCCTGTTAAAGAACAAAACCAAACTCAGTGCGATACAGCTGGAGCATGCAATTGGCTCAAGCACTAAAGAAACAGGAGGAAACATGAGCAAAGGATAATTTATGAATCCAACGAGAGGTAGTATGTTGAATCCATATAGGAAACACCATCCCATGGAGAACAAAGGAGACAAGATTCCTCAAATATGAGAGGTAGTGATAAACCAGTAAGGGAGAAAGCAAGTAGATTTGTGGTAACTGGCTACAAATAGAGGAAATTCAAAGCTAAATTATTACAAATGGGAATAAAGACATGCTAAGAAAACAATTTGCATTGCACAGTGAAACCACGAGAAGAAACAGTGAAGCAGAGTTAACAGGAGAAGGGGCTGCAGATACGGTTGGTGGGGGTGGCTCCTCCACATCTTGGTGAAGGCATGGAGGGGACAGAGTCGCTGAAACACAGCCATGGCGCCCCGCACAGTGGGAGACACTGCCCTCAGATCTAGGAGACCTGCTGAGAGCTGAGGTTCCCTGCCGTGAAGCCCGACCCCCACTCTCTGGGGCTGGGAGTGTTCTCAGTCTGTCTCGCACCATCTACACCAGCCAAGGCCGATAAGCTATTTTCTGTGGAAACAAAGTGATCGCAGAGAACATCCTACAGGCACTGACAGCCCGGTCTCCAAGGGAGTGGCCAGGCGGCTTCCTCACCTGGCTACCCCGCTGTGACCACACTGGCTGTGGAGGCACCGATTCCAACCAAGAGCTTCCCAGCGCCCTGGGGACAGAGTGAGAATGCACTGTGGTACCATTTGCTGTGAGGGGAAGTTCTCAAAGGGCCAAAATGAATGCTAAAGGAAAGAGAAACAGGATGTTGGAGAAAAGAGAAACAATATGGGAGCTGATTTGTAAAATCAACTTATTGCTGAAAACTAACATCTGAATAAACAGATTGAAAATGTATTCTGCATTATAAAGACCAATGGCACAATCTGATGGAACACATAAAAGATAAGAAAGTTGGAAGTCAGATCCAAAGAGCAGGTCTTGGAGCGCCTTTGGGAAGTTAAACTGGAGGTGTGTGGGGGGGGGCACAGGTGAGCCAGCAGCAGAAAACAGTTTTCCTGGAAGACAGAAGCCTGTCTTTAGACTAAAAGTCACAATCCATTTCAGAGAAAATAAATTGTGCCATTAGCTTAGATATAATGATGCATGTTAAAATACTGAAGATGGAATGAAAATTACATCACTTACCACTTTGTGAAAGCAAATGACATGCAAAAGGACAGCCGCATTGACACCGGCCCTCCCTGCACCCCGAAAGCTGGAAGACGGTCCTCAGCCAGCGCCTGAGCTCCTGAGGGAGAGACGACGTCCAGACAGCTGGGCCCTGTTTCCACGGTGACAGGAGGATGCTGTGTGTCCAGGGTTTCAGACAGCATCGCATCCTTGTACCCACCCTGAGAAAAACAGGGCAAGTGTCCCAAATGGGGATTAAATCCAACTGGACCTCGCGTTTAGTACGATGAACACAGCAGAGGGTCTGCGGAAGCACATGGCCAGGCTCTGGCGGGGAAGCGGGTGTTTGCGGGACACAGAGGAAGCACTGGGCTAGCATTTCTTAATGATACCATAGTTGAAGAGAAAATGTGATTTTGTCTTCATTCTATGGAAACATGACAATTAGAAGAGTCTTTTAAAAGTTATAGAATTTTCAACTTTAATAAGAGGAAAAGGGATAATGAGGCAAAACAAGGAAATGACATAAAAATATAATAAATAGGAAACAAAATTAAAAGAGATTTCATGTGATCAAAATAATCAGGAAAGGACATAACTTCTCCCATGCTAAGGCATCAGCACATTATTGCAATTCGTGACTCTTCTTTTGATGTCTAATAGTAGCATAAGGAAACCGTTTTAGAGAGAGAAATCAGCCCACTTGATGCAGAAAGAATTAGAGATGAACGTGGCCAACCGGGAGGGCACCTGAGATGTTTACTGCAGATGTGTCAACTTGCTGGGATTAAGAGACACCTAGCAGGTTAGTGAAACACACCCTCAGGTATGTCTGAGTGGCCACAGAGGTGTGAGGTTAGATCTGTGTCTGACCCTGGCCATTCCAGCCTGCTCCACTTCTTGACCTCCATGGACTGAGCAGTTGGGCTCCACCAATCCCTGTCACTGTGATGCTCCTGCCTTGGAGCAAATGTCCATGTACCGAATGCCCTGAAACCGTGAGCCAATGAAACCTTTTCTCCTTTAAGTTGTGGATGTCAGTTATTTTGTCTCAGTGACAGGACAGCTGACCAGTACAGCATCACATATCTGGAATTCAAAGTTAGCGAGGACTGGCTGATAAGAGGCCCAGTGTCATTTATAGAAATATCAAAGTCAGTAGTAAGAAGGGGACTTTGGCACTTGGTTTTGCACATGTAAGGCATTCACAGTGTTCCTGTGTGCAAGAGTCTGCCTCAGCCAGATCTCCCTGTGCTCCGTGCTGTCTGGGTTTTGCTGTTGTCAGAGCAGTTTGATGAAAGACAGTGGAGGGCTGGACTCCAGGGACACGGCTTACTCGGTGAGGTCAGCACTGAGGGATCTCCGCCTGCTAACTGTGAATGTCAGCTGGGAAAACACAC